>JAABKJ010006193.1:0-22215 GCA_011634705.1 Andricus grossulariae | reverse complement strand
ATAAGTAACACGAGAATTCTAGATCAATCTAAAATATCTATACCTTAAACCTATATACCTATCTACCCTTCACGTATATACCCATCCACACATCACTACTTTCCAACCGAGCAATTCACGCCTACCCCGTGAGGGAAACGGCTTAATGATATAATAATAATAATAATAATGTATTTTGTAATTGACACGTATGATCAAAATTCTTGTAGAAAACTGTGAAACAAGTAAGATAAAATTATTATCAACTCAAAAAATGAGTTAAAAAATTTACATTAAATGATGAACAATGATGGTAATGTAAAAGAGAATAATTCTATATGTATACAAATTTATTAACTGAATCTTCAAGATATTTGAAAAATAAAAACTCAAATAGGTGACCTTTCAATCATACTCGACTTTAATTATTTTTTTGGAAAAATTTGTTGATTAAAAACTAGTGTGTGTTCAGATTCCTTTTTTAAACAATTTTTTTTTATCTTTTCAAGTTCAAAACTATTTTTGTATCTTTTCAAAACCTCTAAATACATATCTCATAAACTTACTTGAATTTTTCTTTAGATTTTGTAATCTTGCAAAATTGAGAAATTCTGCTTCAAAATCTTGAACGTTTTTTTTTAATTTTCAGGAAATTATTGGAAATCTTTTGAAATCTACTTCAATTTTCTCTTAAAATTAATTTTTCATCAGGAAAAAAATCATTTGAAATGTTGCTCCTTCCAAAATCTATAGTTTGTTTAGAAAAATTTTAAATCACTTAAAATTACAAATTTTTAAAAAATAATTTCCAATATTCCAAATTTTGCTTTAAAATCGTTCACATTCTTTTTTACTATTAGGAAATCATTTTAGGCGTTTTGAAATCTTTTTCAATTTTTTCTGAAAATTCATTTTTCAAAATAAAAAATCATTTGAAATTTTTCCAGGAATGTTAAGAATTTTTGTTTGAAATCTTTCAAAGCTCTTAGAAAGCCTATTTTTTCAATCATAATATTTGATCTTCAGAAATCTACATTTTGTTTGAAATTTTTTGAAATATTCTCAAGATTTAAATTATGTTCGAATCTTTTCAAAACTTTTTTTTTATCATCCGTATGTATATTCATATGACCGAAGAAAATTAGGAGGAATTCCATTAAACTTTGAAACCAATTCCAGAGGAATCGACGCACATTTTCTCAAATTTTTTATTTACAGTGTTTCACTAAGAGCAGAACCTGTAATTGTTATTAAAATTTATCATTTTTTTCTTATTTTGTAAGAAATTATTACATGTAAAATATTGTTAATAAAGCATTACATTTTCTGGTTCGTACATTTTAATTTTGAGTTTTTAAATAAAATAAAAATAAATATTTATTTATTATTGGCAAGTCTTAAATTTCCTTGTATTTCAAGGCAGGAGTACAAAACACCTGTCGTATCAAAGAAGGTCGTAAATTCCTAGATGCCATCTTCACGAAAAAGATTAGAATTTCCTCTTATCAATGATCTCGGCATGAAATCGAAGATCGACCCTCTTCTACAATATATCGATTAATTCAGAATCACTTAAATTTCCAGTTGAAAAATTTCTTTTCTGCTTACATTTTTTTCGAAGTCTAAAATTTTTTGACATTCTCTTACTAGGGTGGCCGTAGGTTAGGAAAAACCTGGAAATCAGGGAAAAGTTAGGGAATTTCTTCAAGAAGCACTTTAAATAACTGTCAAGGATAATAAATTTAAAATTTTAAAATTTGTATTTTGAATTGAGTCAATCTGTTTATAAAAGATTCGATGTTAAAAATGGTAAAACCTTAATATTCTGTTCTTTGAATATTAGTGCTCTAAGAAAATTAAAAATTAAAAAAAAAATTTCGGAATTTTGAAAATTAAGTTTTGCAGCCACCCTTGAATATTTTTCTTGTTAGTAATTTAATTTTCTCGCATTGCTATTTCTTCTTTTTTTTGCAGTAGCTTCCTTCTGACAATATATTTTGTTAAAAATTCATATTGTGGTGTATCAAACTCAACTGAAACCTTTCTTGGTTGAAGATTCAACTATTTTTTCGAAAGCTCGTCTTTTTGGTTTTAAAATTCATCTTTTTAGTGGATATTTAATCTTTTTTGGATACAAATTCAACTGTTTGGTTGAAAATTTATCTTCTTTGGTTAAGGATTCAACCACTTGGTGAAAGATTGAACCACATTATTAAAAACTTCTTTTTCTTTTATTGAAGATTCATCATTTTAGTTGAAAATTCATCTCTTTGGTAGAAAATTGTTTTTTTTTTGTTTGACAATGAATTTTTTTAAATGAAAATTGAACTATCCGAGTTGAAGATCAATCATTTTTATTGAAAATTCACTTGGGTAATGTTTGTACTAGTCTGTTATTTTTTTTTTTGATTGAAGATTCATCTTTTTAGTTGATAATTCAACTCCATTATTGAAAATTCTTTGTTTTATATGGTTTGAAATTAATTTTTTTAACTGAAAATTTAACATTTTCATTTTTGGTAAAAAATAATATTTTTTAGCTGTGAAATCGTATTTTTTGTAAAAAATAATCTTCTTGGTTTGAAAATGTCTTCTTTTTTGGTTAAAAATGCAACTGTATGGTTGAAAATGAACTTCTATTGAAAATTCAACTGTAATACAGAAAATTTGTTTTTGGCTTCAAAGTTAAAAAATTTGGATGATTTTTTTTCTTTCTTAACCAAGAAATTTTTATTTGTTGAAAATTCGTCTGTTTTGTTGAAAAATTCATAATTTTAGTTGAAAACTCATCTCTTTGGTTGAAAATTTCATTAAATTTTTGTTTGAAAATTAATTTTTGTTACTGAAAATTTAATTGTTCTATTTTTGGTTTATAATTGATTTTTTTTCAGTGAATAACTCAACGATTTGTTTGTGAATTCATATGTTTTGTTGAAAATTCACATTTTTTTAGAAAATTAATCTTCTTGGTTGAAAATTCGTATTTTTCGTTTTAAAATTCATCTCTTCTGGTAGAAATTTAATCTTTTTTGCTTGAAATATCAACTATTACAATTTTTTAAGAATTCATCTTTGTTTTCATCAACTGTTCAGGTTGAAAATTCAACTGTCTTCTTAAGAATTCGACTTTTCAGATTAAAAAATCCTTTATTTCATTATAAATTACAACTGTTTTTTCATAATGTTCGATCTCTTTTGTTTTGTAAATTCAACTATTTGGTTAAAAATTCAATAATTCGGTTAAAATTTCAACTATTTTGTTGAAATCCGAATTTTTTAAATAAAAATTCATCTTTCTTCGTCGAAAATTCAACTGTTTTATTGAAAGTTCGTCCCTTTTGATTGAAAAATCATCTTTTATGGTAGAAAAGTTATCTCTTTTGGGTGAAAAAAATAAATAAATTTGAAATTTTTTAATTTTCTACTGAAATTGTATTGTTTCATTCCGCTCATCAAAAATTCTTTGTTACAAATGTTACAATACTAAAATGTTGGTCTTTGAATATCAATGGTCAGGGAAAATGAATTATTGAGAATAATTTATTTAAATTTAAATTGCAAAGCAATCGAATAATTGTCAGATGCCTGCAGTTTTACCTAATTGGGGCAAAAAATATGCCATGTTCCGGGGGAAAATGTGGCGTGAAGATGTGAAAACAAGAAGTGGAGCTGCGCCAGTCGTAAATATTGAAACTGTCCCATAATAATACGATCAGCAGTTTCAGCCCTCGTCCGACACCTTTGAAAAAAGGACTCGAATACAAGAAATGCTAATCTCGCTTGTGCCCCGTGCTTATTTTATGGATTGTTTAGAGCAAATTACGTTCCAAGTTAATTTACGTCCAGGACGCGACGTAAATCTCAAGAAGCGTAATAACCCCATACATATGGTGATTATCCGGGACGCCGTGCCGCACCGCGCCGCGCCGCATGCCTTTAAACTTTGCCTCTGTTCGACTTTCCACCAGCCGAATTTCAAACGAATTTTTTTTTTTTTTACTAGTTTCATAACTAGTGACATATATAAATACTATATATAAATACTTACAGCACAGTTTAATCACGCAAAAAAAAAATTAGAAAAAATTGTTATATTTTTTCATAGAGTTGTGTAGAAAGGGGCTTGAAAAATTGAAAAGCTGCCTCAAAAATAATCAGCTTTCAATCCTTCATTAGAATTTTTCAATTGCAGAGGATTTCAATTTTGACTTTGTAAAGCTCTTCGCCTGGGTTGATTGCTAGAGAGATTGATCAGCATTCCTTCCTTGAAATCTTTTGAACTCTTCGAATTATCAGAATCCCTTGAATTCGTCTAAATTCCTTGAATTATGATAAAGTTTTTGGAATTCCGCCAATAATCTGAATTCCTTGAATTCGTGAAATTCTCTGAATTTGGGGCATTTTCTGAATTCTGATAATTACCTGAATTCCAAGTACTTTAAAAAAATTCAAAAAATATATAATAAATCAAAAGCATTGAAGGAATTCAGGGATTTCAGAGCATTTAGGGAATTCATTTGGAATGCTGTGAATTTAAAATTTTAAAGGATATAAATTTTATATTGTACAATTTTTCAGAAATTGAAATATAAATTTGTTCAATTTTAAACGCCTCAAATTTGAAAGTGGTCTACTTTTAAGTTGTAAAATTGATTAATTTTCAGAAATTATTTAAATTGGTTAGCTGAAGAATACAAATTTCTCCATTTTTATAGCTTCCAAGTATATGAAAGTGTACAATTTTAAGTATTCCCCACTTACGTGTTGTTTAACATGCAATAATTTTCTGAATTGGGATTTATTCAGTTATTTCAATTTTGAAATTGAAAAGTGTGTAATTTCAAACGTTTATGTAAACAATTGTGGACATTTCAGTTTGAAATTAATTATTTAACAAAGCATTGGTTTTAATTACTTTTTCAACTATAAAATATAATTATTTTCAAACGACAAGATTATGAAATATTTAAAAAATAAACCACACCATTTTTAATGTTTCGATATAAAATTATTCTATTTTAAATGCTTTTCACGTAAAGTTGTTCAATTTTAAACAATTCCAGTTTTCAATAGTGCAATCTTGAAATTTTCAAGCTGAAAACTGTTTAACAAGATTACACATTTTTAAAATAAAAGTTTTGGAATGTTTGAAAAGGGGAAAGTTATTTAAGGCTTCTTCTTTATTCTAAGTATTTCAAGTCATAAAAAAAAATGAAAAACCTATTGATCGATAAAGGGAATTGAAAAACATAAGTAAAACGTAAAAATATACCTATTTATTTCGAAAGTATTAGTTTACAATTAATAATTTATTTTTGTTGTACAATTTCAAAGATTTAAAATTGATCCCAAAGAATTTCATATATTATTAGTTCAACGTGAATTTATTTCACACTTACGTGTTTCTTAACTTTAATTAATGAAAAAACTAATAAAAAAAAAGAAACAAAAAAAAAGATTCCCCGCGAACTAACTTCGTGCTGGGAACGGAATGCGAACAGAATATATTAGCTGGATACCATTGTAGATTACTATTATTAATTAATTTATTAACATATGAGGAAATACTTTTTTGTTCAAGAAATTGTCTATTCAACAACTTTGATTTTTTTACTGAATTAAAAAATATATTCTCATTTTTTTTGTGAAAAGATTCCCTACGACTTGATCAAATAGAATTTTCTTTTAAAACATTTGTTAATGCGTAAAATCGTAAAAAAATGTCCAAAGCTTTTTATCATCAAAGAAATATATTTTTCAGCTAACAAATTATTTGAAAAATTTGATACAGGCAAGTTCTAGGCAATCTTTACACTTAAATAATGATTCGTGTTATTCATCCAAGATTCATAATAAATAAATAAAAAATAAAATAAATAAATAAATTTTGTTAAAAGCAATAGGAAAAAAAAGTTGTTGAGAAGTTATTTCTAACATTTCTCATACGAATTCCACCGTGCGGCTGAACCAAGTTTAAATGACAGTTCCAAGTAGATAAGATTTTTAAATTGTTTATAGTAATATTGCAACCAATTTTTATACTGCCACAATAAAATATTGTGTCTTACTCAAATTTTGTCATTCTATATTAATATTAATTAAAAACACAACCCTCATTTTTCCAGAAAGTACCCCTCCCATTATATTCATTTCCATCTTAAACAATTCGTAGGGTGACAGACAACCACATTCAATCAAATAAAATCTATTACCAAAAATTTTAACCAATATTTACCATATAATCTTATGAAAATTTCCTAATTTCTTAGTGATTAAACAGAAAAATCGAGTTTTTAAGACGAAACCTCCTATTATTTTCATTTTCATCCTAACATGTTCGTAGGGTGACAGCAACCACATTCAATAAAACAAAACTATTAAAAAAAATGTTAACCAAAATTTACGATATAATATTATGAAGTAGTATCATAAAGTACCATAAAGAATCGAAAAATTCAATTTACCTGAAACTTTCATTTATACATATTTCAGCCACATCGTGATTCTATAAAGAATACTACCAACAAAAAAAGTTTTTTCGTTTGAATGCCTTAAATTTTGTAATTGTTTAATTTTGAATGCCTCATATTTGAAATTGTTTACTCTTCAAGACTTCGAATCTTTTCGTAGTTTTAACTGAAAATTGTACAATTGTGAATTTACGAGTACCAACTCTAAAGTAATTCTCCATCAATGTTTGAAATAAAATTTTTAAGTCAATTTTTAGTTTATCTACTTTTCTTTCCAGAAAATTAATTAGGAAGATTCTTATAAGTATAACTAAAAGAATTTTGTTGACTTGAGTAAGAAATTATACTTACATTAAGTTTTTAAAGTTCTTATTAGTATAAAGAATAAAGAGTAGTAAAGGAATTTCAAAAAAGGAAATGAATTAAGATCATTGGGTGTGAATATCCACAGCTCAAGTGTCGGTAGAAAAGCCAATAAAAATGTGTATTTAGTGCGTGTGCCTACCTTTTTCTGGTAAACACGAACCCTAACACCTTCTGTTGAAGGATCTGCTAATTTCACATCATGAAAGATAAATAAAATGGATCCACAGAATGCACATAGTTACTTTATGACTCAGGAGAAGAATTCCTTCTATCCAGAAGCATGAGCCTTTATTTTTTCAAAAATATTTAACTTCTCCCGTGGGGGAATCGCCCAGCTTGAACATAGAATTAGGCCGATTCTTAGAAAATATTTCTATGAAAAATGGGTAAAAAAATCATATTTAAAACGTCCGACTGTTGTAAAACGAAAAAACAAAAACTATATTGACACTATATTGGCAACTCTCCACATAGAAGTCACTTTATTCACTTCCCCGCATAATAACTTGAAGAAAATATTTTTAATCATCCTACAATTAAGTACATCTATTCTCCTTGTTCACATTTACTTGAATCACAAGCGAAATATAATTACCGTACTATAAAAATTGATTAAGTTAATCTAAATACCAAACAAATACCATTTTCGCTTTTCCCACATACAAAGGACCAACTTTAGGAAATATTGTTATAAATAATAATATGAATATAATAAATACTTTGATTATTCCTTTCAAACGCTTATCTTAAAAACTGTGATTCCACAATAGACGTTTTTAATTTAACATGTGTGCAGGTAAATAAAAAGTAGATCAATCAGTTTCTCCGAAATTTCTTTTGGCGGTCTGAGTTTACATTTGGATAACTTTTCGACAATTCTGTTGAGTTCACCAATTAATAAATCCTGAAATCCAAAGAAACAGGAAAGCTTGCATGAAAAAATGCATGGACGTGAAGGAAGCTAGAGAAGTATGCCAGGACAGAAAAGTCCGGCGACAAATCATTTATAAAAAGTATGTGAGTAGAGTGAATGATGCCTGATGCAAAGACCTTGGGTACTAATGGGCCCAAGTGGGGAACCACACATAACAATTTTATGAGGCTCTTCACGTGGGGTGATCGCTAGAGAGATTGATCAGCAACCTGGGTCGGAGCTGTGTTGCGGAATGAATGTGTCATTTAAATAAATAACACGAGAACTCTAGATCAATCTAAAAAATCTATACCTTACACCCATATACCTATCTACCCTATACCTATATATACCCATCCACATACTACTACTTTCAAACCGAGCAATTCACGCCTAACCCGAAAGGGAAATGGCTTAATGGTATAATAATGATAATAATTTTAAGATCACCTATGAATTCTTAAAAATATATAGATTTTTTGCAAAATGCAGCATTTTCCGCAAGGTAGATCTTTAACCTAAAAGATGAATTTTCGACAAAATAGTTAAATTTTCAACCCAAGATATGGATTATCAACTAAAATATTTAATCATGACCCAAAAATTACCTTTTGACAAAATTGTTGAATTTTTTCTACAAAGAAATTAATTTTTTAACCAAAAGATATGCATTTTCAACGGAAAATGTAACAGTTGATATTTCAACCGAAAAAGATTTTAATTTCAAATCAATAACAGATAAATTTTTGAACAAAAATGTAATAGATACATTTTTATTTTAAAAACTTCATTTCATACGAAAAAATACGAATTTTTAACTGTAAAAGATAAATTTTCAACCAAAAAACGAGGATTTTTTAACAAAGTAGTTTAATATTCAACCACAAAAATACATTTTTAACTAAAATGATACATTTTTAACCAAACGAATAATTTTTAACAAGGCAGTCCAAATTTTACCCGAGTAGTTGAATTTTCAACCAACAAGATTGCTTTTCTACTAAAAAATACCAATTTTTAACGATATGCATGTATATTCAACCAAATAGTCGAATTTTTAACTGAAAAATATAAAAGTACAATCAAAAATGGATTTGTTAAATTTTCAGGTAAAAAAATAATTTTCAACCTGAAAGATAAATTTACAATCGAAAATGAAATTGTTAAAATTCAACCAAAAAGGTGAACATTTAAGCAAGAATCTCAATATTCCACTAAGAAAATGAAATTAAAAAAATTACATGATTTGTCAACTAAGAAAGACATTTTTTCACCAAAAATGAAATGGTTAAAATTTCAGTTTAAACAAATTAATTTTTAACCAGTAAGAAATAAATTTTCAAGAAAATTGTTAAATTTACAACCAAATTATTTTCAACTAAAATCAAGAATCTTCAACTAGAAAACTGAATTTTTAACAATGTAATTCAACGTTCAACCAAGTAGTGGAATTTTCAACAAAAAATTATTAACTTTCAACTAAAAATGTGATGGTTCAATTTGCAGTTAAAAAATTAATTTTCAACCCAGAAAAACGACTTTTCGATATATATTTAAATGTTCAACAAGAAAAATGAAATTTCTAGCAAAATAATTGAATTTTCAACCGAAAAAGACAAAGTTTTAACACAAAGGTGAAACTTTTATCTCGAAAAACGACTTTTTAAGAAAATTGTTCAATTTCTTACAAGGTAGATTAATTTTTCACCAAATAGTTGAATTCTCAACAAAAAAATAAGAATTTTTAACCAAAAAAGATCAAATTTTCATTAAAATCATTACATTTTCAACCAAATGGATAGATCTTCAACGTGTAAAATGAATTTTTAACAACGCAGTTCAACTTTCAACCAAGTAGTTGAAGTTTTCATAAATAAGATTAATTTTCTACAAAAAAATACGAAATTACTATAAAATAAATACATTTTTAAGCCAAATTTTTAAATTTTAAACTAGTAAAGATCAACTTCAAATCAAAAATGGAAATAAAATGGAAAAAAATTCAAAAAAATGGAAATTACAGAAAAAAGAGCACAAATTTTCAAGAAAAAAGTTGAAAACTATTTGAATTACCTATGTAAATTACTCCGAATTACATAGATTACTCTTGATTACACGTTATTCACATAAAATACGTCCAACTACTTGGAGTACAAATTGAATACCCTGGATTTTAGGTGAATTAATCTGGATTACAAGTGGATTACTTCAATTATCTGGATTGCAAGTGGATTACTCTAGATTACCCCGGATTACAAGTGGATTACTGCTTGTTGCAAATAGATTACTTTGGATAACACTCTACGTCTGATATAAGACCCCCCGGCTTACGATATTCCTGGAACTGATAGGCTCCGCAGTTTCGTGATGAGAGGAGTCGCGGGGGCAAAAGAGAGCACGTGCTCGGACAAGCGTAACAAACAGCTCCAGGGCCTCACTCTCAACGCATTAGTTTCATCAGGTTGCGTCATGCGTCCAAGTCTAACAGAAAATGTTCATGCGGGCGTGCCTGTTTACGTTTGGATTTTTCTGATTTAGGATCAAGGCCAAGGCAAGCCATGCCAAAACCGGTCTTATATCGGGAGTTGAGAGTACTTTCCCTCATGTTTCTCCCTCGGCGCTGCGCCACATTAGGAGCCGCTCCCTTAATCTTCAAATGATTGTAAAAAATGAAAATGAAAATTTGTGTCCAAACCGAGGGCCAAAATGTGAAAAGCATGTCCCTTTATTTTCACTCTAGAGTGATATATCCAAATGAAAATTGATTCTGAGTGAATTTAAATGGAATTGGTCATGAAATAATAAAACCGGGTTTCATGGTTTATAGACGAAAGTTTCTAAATATTTTCCAAGACAATTATCTCCTCGCTTTCTCACCTCGTTCAGCAACCGGTGCGGTGTAGGAACTCGCGATCTTAGGATATCGGATAGGAGTAAAAATACTTTGGATAATAAGGATAAGGTGAGGATAAAGGACACAGAAGCCGCTGCGTCTTCTCCCATCGAGATATTGCTTTATTTGCCCATGGAATTT
Organism: Andricus grossulariae; assembly: GCA_011634705.1. Classification (NCBI taxonomy): domain Eukaryota; kingdom Metazoa; phylum Arthropoda; class Insecta; order Hymenoptera; family Cynipidae; genus Andricus; species Andricus grossulariae. The sequence continues at coordinate 11,453 of JAABKJ010006193.1, read as the reverse complement.
GTTTATGGGTGCACTCGCCAAATTCTTTACTGTCTGAGATCCACTAGCAGTAGTCAAGAGTCGTGGCTCTAAATGTGGAAATAATTTAATCTCACCGCGAGGATCGAACGATAAATATATATAGTCGGTGAAATTTGTCGGCACACATTTAAGGCTCTTCTATATCGTCTCAGTATTTTACATCTTTCCATTCTTTCCATTCTTTATTCTAAACAGAATTCTCTACACAAATTATTTCCGTTTACTTCTTTATAATAAATTTATAAAAATACATCACAAAAATTTTGCATTTACTTTTCTTATATCTTATGTCTTATTTTACTCTAATTCCCAATTAATTCTAACCTGAGAATATTAAATAAGAAAATAAACATTGAACTTGTCTCCTAAATGAATCTTCTTGGCATATAAGAGGGTGTCTAGTCTGTCTAATTACCTGGAAAACCTGAAATTGCCAGGGAATTTTTGTACACCTGGAAAGATCTGGAAATATCAGGACATTTTTTTTTAAGTCGGGGAATTTTTTCGAGCGCGTGCTTAATTTTTTTCAAATTGTAATATAAAATAAAAAACAACGTTTTTCCATTTGTAAAAGTTGAATTCGACTGTTTTTTATTAAAAATTAAAGTCTTCTTTGGTTGAAATATCAACTGTTACATTTTTCGTTGAGAATTCATTTTTGATTGAAAATTCTACCACTTGGTTGAAAGTGAAAATCGTTTGTTAGAAATTTGTTTTTTTTTTTATTGAAGATTTATAATTTTAATTTCAAATTTATCTCTCTAGTCGAAAATTTAACTATTCAATTTTTTGTTGAAAATTTATCTTTTAGTTGTAAATTTAACTATTCCAGTTAAAGATTCCTCATTTTAGTTGAACATGTATCCTTTTGGTTAAAGATTCAACAATTCCAGAGAAAGATTTCTTATTTTAGGTGCAAATTCATAACTTTTGAGAAAAATTTAACTATTTTTTTGAAAATTCGTTTTTGTTTTTTAAATAAAAAATATTTCTTTTTACTGATAACTAGTCTACTCAAAAAGTCATCATTTTAGTTAAAAATTCATCTCTTTCGTTTAAAATTCAACTATTTTGGTTGAAGATTTATAATTTTATTTAAAAATTCATCACTTTTGTTGAAAATTAGTTTTGTTAAAATTAAAAATTGTTTTTTCAACTGTAAATTTAACTGTTTTACTTAAATATTAATCATTTTAGTTGAGAATTCATGTCTTTGGTTGGAAATTTAACCATTTTGTTGAAAATTCGTTATCTGTTGTTGAAAATTTAACTATTTTGTTGAAAATTAGTTTTTTTTATTAAAAATTGTTTTCTCAATTGGACATTTAACTGTTTTACTCAAAGAATAATCATTTTAGTTAATAATTCATGTCTTTGGTTGGAAATTTAACTATTTTTTTGAAAATTCGTTACCTGTTGTTGAAAATTAATTTTTTCAACGGAAAATTTACATATTTCATTTCTGATTGAAAATTAATCTTTTCTAATTGAAAATTGATCTTTTCTAGTAGAAAACTAATGAATTTTGTTGAAAATTCGTCATTTGGAAAGAGAATTCACCTTCTTGGCTTCAAATTCAACTATTCCATTTATAGATTCATCATTTTAGTTGAAAATTAATCTTTTTGGTTTAACATTCAAACTATTTTGGTTGAAGATATATAATTTTATTTAAAAATTCATCACTCTTGTTGTAAATTAGTTTTTTTTTTATTAAAAATTGTTTTTTCAACTGGAAATTTAACTGTTCTACTTCAAGATTAATCATTTTAGTTAAGAATTCATGTCTGTCGTTGAAAATTAGTTTGTTTTAATCAAAAATTGTTTTTCTAACTGGAAATTTAACTGTTCTACATAAAGATTCATCATTTTAGTTAAGAATTCATGTATTTGGTTAAAAATTTAACTATTTTGTTAAAGATTCGTTATTTGTTGTTGAAAATTAACTTTTTCAACAGAAAATTTACCTATTCCATTTCTGGTTAAAAATTAATCTTTTCTAATGGGAAATTGATCTTTTGTAGTAGAAAACTAATGAATTTGGTTGGAATATCGTCATTTGGAAAGAGAATTCACCTTCTTGGCTTGAAATTCAACTACTCCAGTTGAAGATTTATCATTTTAGTTAAAAATTCATAACTTTGCTTGAAAATTCAACTATTTCGTTGTACATTTTTTTCATTTTTTAAATATAAATTAATTGCAATAACTGAAAATTTATTTATTTCACTTGGAGATTCATCCTTTTAGTTTAAAATGCTTTTCTTTGGTTAGCAATTTAAATATTTTATTGAAAAGTCGTTTTTTGTTGTTAAAAATTATTCTTTTCATTCTAAAATCCAACTATTTCATTTTTGGATAAAAATTGATCTTTTCTAGTTGAAAATTAATGTATTTTTTTGGAAATTTGTCTTTTTGGAAGAGAATTTATTTTCCTGGTTGAAAATTAATCTTCTTCGTAAAAAATGCAACGATCCAGTTGAAGATTCACAATTTCAGTTGAAAATTAATATTTTTTGTTCAAAATTCAACTATTCCAGCTGAAGATCCATAATTTCCGTTAGAAGGTCATCACTTTGGTTGAAAATTGTTTTTTGTTGTTTTTAAAATTTAGTTTTTTAGCTTAAAATTTAACTATTCCATTTTTGTTGGAAACCTATCTTTTTTTAGTTGAAAACTCAAATGTTTAGTTGAAGATTCAAACTAGCGATCAAAGACATGCACTCACTTCTCACAGTATATTTCCAAAACAAAATAAGACAGAATAGTTTCTCAAAAATCATTGTAAGCTTTATTAAATTCTGCACCAAGTGAACCCTATTTAAAACTAATTTTTATAATTGGAGACTGAAATAGTGAGTGAGAAAGATCGATCTAATTTCTGATTTTTGGCAATTTGCATGATTCAACTTCAACGCATGGCAAAACCTAGGAAAACTATGGTAAAAATTGTAAAGTTACGTAAAAGAATCCTAAAAACCTTCTTTTTAAAATGAGCTCAAGTAACTGTAAAAGTATTTACTGGTTCTTGAATTATCATAAAAAATATAGAGGCGTGCGCAAGACGAAAATCGCTCGATCGAGTGGTGACTGCAGTCTACCGAGCGATTTTTGTCTTGCGCACGCCTCTTTATTTTTAATGATAATTCGAGAACCAGTACACATTTTCACATTTTCTTAGGCTCATTTTAGAGAGGAGATTTCAAGGTTAATTTGTTATGGATTTCAATTTATTTTTATTTTTTTAGGTGTTTTTTATTGTTTAGGTGTTTTTCCTCTTTGTCCTACTTGTCAATCAGTTTTTTTTTTGCAGCTTTGAATATCGATCTAACCTTAAATGGCTCACTCTTAAGATTTTTTTAATAATAATATATATTGTAAAACAGACCTTTATTTATAAATATAATAATAAATATTTTTGAAATAATTCAGAGCGTTAGAAGGGCTTGAAAAGGCTTTGGTCATCTTCCAGGTGTACTTTTAAAGACGTCCAATTGCGCAGACATCGGAATGATCTTCGCGCCGCAATATAAATCAAGCATTTCCGACATTGGCCGTCATCCACGGCAAACTTTAGTCATTAAGGAAGCTTGGCTTCTCCTTTGGGTCTCTCACTACACGGTCGACCGGTTTTATTTAAAAAGGTTCTGCTTGGAAAGCTTTTAACTTCAACTTCCAAGCGAAGTCCTTATGACTACAAGATACCTTTAGTACACATATGAATTCATATTTGATAATTAGGAAATATATTGCCTATTTATTTCGTAATAATGTGAAGTATGCTTTTACTCAAAATAATTTACTAAATTTCGTAATCAAATTTTTCTTTAGGGTAGTTATTGTACCAAAAATCAGGTATCTGGCAAAAATGTTCTCTTTGATTTTAAGAATTGAAATTATATTATCAGTCATGTCTTATGGAAGAGAAAACATTATTTGTTGTAAAAAAAGTTTAAAACTTACAAAAAATAATAATTTTAATAATAGTTTTTGTAGTTGAATTTTTGTTTACTGCCGCTTCTTACCAATTTAAAAACATGGTTTTCGGGGAGAACATTCCTTTTAACTTTACTATTTCCAATTTTTTAAATATGTAAATAATCTTCAAATATAATTATTTGTTTGGAAAATCTGTTCTTTAAGAAAATTGTTTTTACTTTCAAAATAAGAAACAGTAGATTTGCAGAGAGCCCCTCCCCCCCAAAAAAAGGTCTCAAAATCCCAATAAGTGAAAAATTGGGCTTTTGGGAGTTTTTGGCACTAACTATTATTTTTTTGCGGTTTCTTCCAATACGAATTGTTTTTAATACATAAAAGAAGAGAGTTCGAAAGTCGCGGTATTTTCTGAATTTTTCAACTTTCTTTGAACTTTTCAGTTAGTACGAGGTAATAAACAATTAAAGTTAACAAAAATGATTGTTTCAACAATTTATTATTATGTATAACAATATTTGCTAAGAGTAATTTCAATTAGAGCAAGGTTAAAATTAATTCAAGTTAATAAAGAAATAGTTTAAACAATGTATTATTATTTTAATAATATTCTCTTCGAATAATACTGGAACCTTAAATTTTCCCTTGCTTAACAGAATGATTCTCTTTGATATTTATTTATTATTTTTTCATAACTGAAAAGCGAAAGAAAAGATGAATATTTCAGAAAAAACTGCTACTTTCAAGCATTACTCTGAAAAAGATAGTTATAAATAATAATAAATTTTTTAAACAAATTCTTCATGAAATTTTATTAATTATTACCTCATTCTAACCAAAATGTTGACAAAATTTTGAAAATTTCAGAGCAAATCACAACTTTCTAGCATTTCTCTATGAGAAGATAATTATAAACTGTAATAAATAGTTCAAACAAATTATTTATTAGTTTGCACTAATTATAACCTCTATTCTATGTGAAAAGTTGAAAAAGGTTGGAAATTTAAGAAAAAATCCTCAACTTTCTAGTATTTTTCAAACGGAATATTATAAAAATATCAATAAATTATTTAAACAATTATTTTTGTTAACTTGATTGAACTATTACCTCACTTTAATTGAAAACTAAACAAAAAGTCGAAAATTAAAAGAAAACGCAACCTTCTAGAATTATTCTAAGAGAATGTTTTTAAAAATAATAATAAATCGTTTAAATATGTATTTTTGTTAACTTCAATTAATTATTTTCTCGCTCTGACTGAAAAGTTGAGAAATTCGGAAAAATTGCGACTTTCTACCTCTATTACATGCGAAAATTTCTATAAATACTAATAAATTATTCAAACAATTTTGAAAAAGTTCTTATTATTGGTATAAAGTAATATTTTACATATTATAAACAATTTGTATAAAAATAAACCGCAAAGAAATAATTATTATATCTGCCAAAAGCTCATTAAATCCAAATTTTTACTTATGGGTCTTTTTTGGGACCCTATAAAAAAAACTTACGGGCGTTAAATTGACAAAGTAATTTTTGATTCGTATTCTCATGTAAATTTTGAAGAGAAATATGGGAGGTCAACTCGATATACTTAATATTGACGATTCTGAATGAAATTTACAAAGACATATTTTTTTCTTTTTCAAACAAAAAACTCATTTATTTTTTTGTTGAATCAAATAAATTGGAGAGGGTGAGATATGCTTGATTTCCTTAAATTAATAAAATTAAAAAATCAAAATTACTCCTTTTTATTGGAATATTTGAAGAGTCGAATTTCGAAGATTCAACTTGACTTTTGGATCCATTTTTCTCCCAAAAAAGGAGTAATTTGTATTTTTAAAATTGTAATAATCTAAGGAAATCAGACCGGATTGATGCATAGTTACATTTTTTTCTATTCCGAAAAATTTAATGTTGCAAGCGTGTCTGAATTTGTATTGAAAATTCGAATAAACGACTTCACACCTCTCCTAAGAATCTGCAATCATTTTTGTGTTCCCCAATTCGAGGATCTCCTTCAAAATATAAAAGAAGAGCCGTTACACATTACACTTTGGATTTCATTGTGTGATAGGTATTGAACCGTAAATGGGAGGCAGAAAATGAAGCAATTTGATTTGTCTTTTTTATGGTCATTCCTCCATTGTTATTGGACTTAGGTGAATAAATTACAGGAATATGAGTATAAGATCAGGTGTTAAAAAAGTAGAAGCAAGGATTAGAATGGCGCGAGCCGTAAACCGCACTGACGCCTGCTACAAATAACAAAAGCTCGATCAGCAAACTCCAGGGTGGTCTCTGGCGGAAGTCTATTGAGTGCATGGTGCTGGCAGCATTTGCCAAGAAATCGGCGTCGTCCCCAAAGAATAATAAATATCCTTCCGTTTTGTCAGAAGACAAAACCTAATAACACTTGATGCGTGCTGTCGCGAGTGCTCCTGGATTATAAGCAGGTAGACAGACACCCGCCTGATCCGAGGGGACATTAGTAGGACCATGACTATCCAGTGCGTGCCCCAATACCGATTGTTCCTCCACATCTTCGATTCTATGTTAGCCGCAGTTTTTTTCAAATCCTTGCGCCGTGCGTGATGCGAAAAGGCGCGGCGAACCTTTTCTATTGTGTTGGAGATTTATCGAACCTAGCATTAGGTGCCAAATGTCAAAATAATACTTCTGGACTTCTAAAGTCAATTCTATATTTTCAGAGGCGCACGAGACTTTCAATTTTCAGGCTGCTTCCTATTCATAAAAGAAATCGTAACGTCGAGTTCAATGACTATCATTATTTAGATTGTGATTAGGCTTTCTCTATAGTCATATGTACAAAAATCACTCGGAATTTACCGTGAAATTACTTCAACTCAGTGCCATCACATATAATCAGTCTGAGCCACATACAATCACCAGCAGTTTCTTTAATCAGTTGGAATCACCTTCAAACAGTTGGAATCACCTTCAACCAATTGGAATTACCTTCAATCAATTGGAATCATATTCAGTTAGTTGAAATCGCCTCCACTCTTTAGTCAGTTGGAATAACCTTCAATTGGAATCACCTTCAATCAGCTTTAATCTATTATACTATTACTCTATTAATCTGTTACCTGCATTCACGTATATTCATCTTCAATCAGTTAGAATACCTTCAATCAATTGGAATCATCTTTACTCAGGTGAAATCCTCTTCAATCAGTTGAAATAAACTTCAATCAATCGGAATCACGTGCAGTCATCAGTGGGAATCACCTTCAATCAGTCGGATTCGCCTTAAATCAGTTGCCATTACCTTCAATCACGCGTAATCACGCGCACTCAGGTTCAATTAGTTAGAATCAGCTTCAATCAATTGTAATCACTTTTAATCAGTTGTAATTATCTGCAATTGCTTGTAATATCTTGCAAACACGTGCATTCATCTTTAATCAGTAAGAATCACCTTCTACTAGTTGTAGTCACCTGAAATCACTTGCAATGAGTTGTCATCACCTGTAATCACTTGCAATCTCAATTTTTTTCGTTGAAATAACCAAAATTTTGTTGGGATAACAAACACTTTTTGTTTGTTCTTATTATACCTAGCAACTAAATCTGAAAGGCAAATTTCACTTCGGAAATCTTATTGAATGTCCTTGCAGAATCAAAAAATCAAAAAATTGGAAACACGAATATCAGATTAAGATTTGGAAGATGCTGGAGATTCCAAAATCTAAATCTTTCAAATCTTCAAAAATCTTGAAAATATCCTTGAGACTTGAGAAATTTTATGAAACCCATCGGGTCACAGTGACAGATCTTGAATCCTCAATCGCTAATTCAGAGTTTTTAATATTTTGGGTTCCCCGAAAATTGGGAGAACCGGGGAATTTTGTTCACCGGGAAAAAACCGGGAAATAACCGGGAATTTTATGCAATGACCGGCATTTATCTCTCGAATGTACTAATATACAAATTAAAAACGGTTTCTCATTTGTTATTACTATAATTCTGAGTTGGAACAGCGAATTTTCTAAAAGAATTATAATGGGACAGCCGATTTTAGTTAAGAATTATAATTTTGAGTTTGAGACAAAGAATTCCAGTAAAGAAATATAATTTTATAAATTGGGACAGGGATTTCCCGTAAATAATTATAATTTCGATTTTTGAGAGTTTTGTAAAGAATTATAATTTTGACTTTGGGACGGGCAATTTCCACTTCCGATATAAAAACGATTCCGGGGATGGCTTGCATTGGCCTTGATCCTAAATCGGAAGAATCTGAACGCGCACTGCTCGCTTTGTCTCTACGCTCCTGTTTACGAATGCTCCTCACATCACTACATTCCGAGGCCACACGAGGCCAGCAGTTCTAGGAATATCGTAAATCGGTGGACCTTATATCGGTAGTTAAGTGTAATTTGTCTTTTAACAGATAATGTTTTCAAAGATTTTCAATTTTGATTTAGAAGAAGGAATTTAAAAAAAAAATCCCTGTTTCATGCCAGAATTCGTCACACCTTGAAACTTCCCTCCTTCAAATTTTCTGAAAAGAGAGTAACTATATTTCTGAATTATAATCAGGGTGTCTACCCTACCTGGAAAACCTGGAATGTTCATGGAATTTTATTGAGAGCATGCCTAATTTTTGTTCAAATAATAACAATGATTCTTCATTTGTAAAAGTAGCTTTATATTACCATATTGAACTTTTTTATTAAAACTTCTTTTTTCTTTGTTTGAAATTAATTTTTTTAACTGAAAATTTGACTATACCAGTTGAATATTCCATCATTTGAATTAAAAATTCATCTCTTTGGTTGAACATTGTTTTTTAACTGACAATTTAATTATTTAATTTTTGGTTGAAAATGTATCTTTTTTAGTTGAACATTTGTCTTTTTTGCTAGAAATTAATCTTCATGGTTAAAAATTCATCATTTTAGTTTAAAATTCAACTATTTCAGTTAAAGATTCATCAATTTAGTTAAAAATTCATCACTTTGTTTGAAAATATAACTATTTTTTTTTAATTGGTTATTTTTTTAAAGTGAAAACGTAACTTAAATGTAAGTTGAAAATTCATATTTTTGGTTGAAAATAAAACTACTTGGTTGAAAATTAAACTCTTGTTAAGAATCCACCTATTCCAGTTGAAGATTCATCATTTTTTTATGAACATTCGTTTTACTGTGTGAAAAATTAATGTTTTAAACTAAAAATGTAACTATTCTATTTTTTGCTGAAAACTAATCTTTTTCAGTTCAAAATTCAACAATTTGGTTAAGAATGGTTGCTTTTAGTTGACAATTCAATAATTTGGTCGAGAATATCATGTATTTTGTTGGAAAATCTTCTTTTTTTTTGTAGAAAATTTATCTTTTTGGTTTAAAATTCAAATATTTTGATTTAACCCTATTCAATCCTGGAAAAAATCGAGATGCCTGGAAAGCCCCTGGAATTTTCAGGGAATTGTTTTCCAGAATTTGAGTAGACACCCTGTTATAATAGAAAATTTTGTAAATAAATATAATATTCTGTCTTGGAAGAGAGAGTTTTTAAAATTCATTTAATTGTGACTTAACATAAGAAATATTCTAAAATATTTTTAATTTTAATTGATAAATAGGTCATTTATAAACGATCCCTGTTCCAACTCAGATTTCGCCAGAATTTTAAACGTCCCTCTCTCAAGTTTTATAGAAAAAGAGAGTTAATAATTCACTGAATTATAATAAAAAATTTTGTAAATTCATAATTCTGACTTGGGACAAGGAATATTTGGAAATAAATGTAATTGCGAATAGGAACAGGGAATTTTCGTAAAGAATTATAATTTAGACTTTGAAACAGAGAATTTCCGTAAAGAATTATAATTTAAACTTTATGACAGAGAATTTTGTAGAATAATTTTAATTCTGATTTAGAAGAAGGTATTGTTTTCAATCCCTTTTTATATATAGAATCATAATTCTTTAAAAAAATTATCTGTTCTAACTCAGAATTATAACTCTTTTCCAAAATACCCTGTTCCAAATCAGAAATCATAGCAATCTTTAGAAGAATTTATAAATCTCTTGAAATATTTACAAATTGTTTGAATCCTACAAATTCTTTGAACTCTTTCAAAATAACCGGTAAGAAACCGGGAATTGAAAATTATCCGTCAGATAGACTCTGATAACCCCTCGACCAAACCACTTTATTGTTTCAACTAACTAAATGTTTCTAAATGAATATTGAACACAATAATAAAGATTGAATTTGAGTATACTTATTGATACTTGATCTCACAGAACAGTCGCGATATTAAAATTTAAAATAAAAAATAAGATTGATCTACGCTGGCTCTTAAAATAAATATTTTGATTTTCTTTTGATTAAAACTTTGAGTGAGCAGGTCTATAATTATAAAAGTCAAACAAATTCGCTTTCAGAGTCCCAGGAGAATGCTCGATGTCACCTGGAAATCAAGAATATTCCCATCGACTGCGCGGTATAATGACATTATCCCCCCTCTAGTGTAATATGCAATCATGCGTGTGACTCGTGTGTTTGCGTTCACCTAAGTTTATTTGTCTCGGATCAAATCTGGTGAAGTATAGGACTCAGTCAGAAAACGTAAAATTTAAAGAGGGTTCCTGGCACGCGGCATCCTTCCGACAAACTGCCACGCGCTCGCCTCGGCACTTGAAACTCTCTCGACATTAATTTTGTTTAATCAAACACCGACTCGTCTGGGATTTCTCTATTGTACGCTGAAATCGCTGAATGACCGTCGTATTTACTGAATCGTACTTTTCAAAGTTTAGAGCAATCGTTTAGCATTTCATATTCACACTCGAATAAATATATTATTGTAGATGCGAGCATATGCATATTGTAAAATATCGTTCTTGGTCATTCAGATTAAGCGGGTACAATGGTACATACACTTTTTCTTCATAGAACATGTTTTCAGAGAATACAAAATCCTCAACATTGTCAAGTATTCAGTCTATAGGAGGTATATAAATATTTTGAAAGAATTTTGAATGCACAAAGAGTTGAAAAAATTTTGAAATTTCTCAACATTTTGTTGCAAATATTTCACAGGAATTGTGAAAAACCTGAAAATATTTAATCTTCGATAAAAGATTGTTTTCATTCATCGGTAGCATTTTCATTTTTTATCAAATTCAAACTCTCATAATTAGGATCATGATGTGAAGTAGTACATTGGGAAATTGCAAATTTAAATATTCTAAATTGTACGATTTTCTATTGCAAATTTTTGTATTTGTGCTATTTAACCTATTAAATATTCAAACTTATGGTATTGGAAAGGCAGTGTCTACGTGTACCGAAAACATCCGGCTATTTTGACCGAAATTTCTATACAAATAGTCCCTTTTCTAGGTCCCGTTATTATTATTATTATTATATCATTAAGCCGTTCCCCTTTCGGGGTAGGCGTGAATTGCTCGGTTGGAAAGTAGTGATGTGTGGATGGGTATATAGGTGAAGGGTAGAT
>JAABKJ010006192.1:0-22217 GCA_011634705.1 Andricus grossulariae | reverse complement strand
CTTATCTAGCAAAGTAGACTCCAACATTTTCTATTTTCTTTCCGATTTTCAGGTTACACTGTTACAAATAATCAAACATTAGCATTTTAAACTTTGTTTCTTTCACAAATTCTGGGAGACCCGACCTTTATTCATAAAAAATAATTTTTTTAAACTGAAAACATAACTATTCTATTCTAGGTTGAATATTTATCTTTTTAGTTGAAAATTCATGTATTTTGTAGAAAATTCGTAATTTCTGGTAGAAAATTAATCTTCTTGATTAAAAATTAATATTTTTGGCTCAAGATTCCTCATTTTAGTTGCAAATTCATTTCTTTCATTAAGAATTAAACTATTTTCATGAAAATTCGTCCTTTGTGGTAGCATATTGATCTTCTTGGTGAAAAATTCATCCTCTTGGTTGAAAATTAATTTTTGTTTTAAAGATTCTTTATTTATTTGGAAATGTACGTATTTTGTTGTGAATTAATTTTTTTTTAGAAAATTAATCTTATGATTTTAAAATTTCTCTTTTTTAGTTAAAACTTTATCTAAGCTGTTGGAAATTAATTTCTTAAGTTGAACTATTTGGTTTGAGAATTAGTTTTTTATTCTTAAAAAATAATCTTTTTGAACTGAAAATATAACTATGCTAGTTTAGATTGGTAATTTATCTTTTTAGTTGAAAATTCATGTATTTTATTGAAGATTCGCCATTTCTGGTAGAAAATTAATCTTCTTGATTAAAAATCAATATTTTTGGTTTAAAATTTCTCATTTTAGTTGGAAATTCATTTCTTTCATTAAAAATTAAACTATTCTGATGAAAATTCATCCTTTGTGGTAGCATATTGATCTTCTTGGTAAAAAATTCATCCTTTTGGTTGACAATTCATTTTTGTTTGGTTAAAAATTTAACAAATTTGTTGAAAGTTAACCTTTTATAGCTAAAAATAATATTTTCATTTTAAATATAACTATTTCATTTCGGGTCGAAAATTCAGCTCCTTTAGTTGAAAATTCATGTATTTTGTTCACAATTCCTCCTATCTGGTAAAAAGTAATCCTCTTGGTTAAAAATTGATTTTTTGGTTAAAGATTCTTTATTCATTTAAAAATTTACGTATTTTGTTATAAATTAATTTTTTCTAGAAAATTAATCTTATGATTTTAAAATTTCTCTTTTTTAGTTAAAAATTTATGTAAGCTGTTGGAAATTAATTTCTTAAGTTGAACTGTTTGGTTTGAGAATTATTTTTTCATTTTCAAAAAATAATCTTTTTAAACTGAAAATATAACTATTCTATTTTAAGTTGAAAATTTATCTTTTTAGTTGAAAATTCATGTATTTTGTTGAAAATTCGCCATTTCTGGTAGAAAATTAATCTTCTTGATTAAAAATTAATATTTTTGGTTCAAGATTCCTCATTTTAGTTGAAAATTTATTTGATTAAAAATTAAAATATTTTTATGAAAATTCGTGTTTTGTTGTAGCATATTGATCTTCTTGGTGAAAAATTCATCCTCTTAGTTGAAAATTAATTTTTGTTTAGTTTAAAATTTAACTAATTTGTTGAAAATTAATTTTTTATGGGTAAAAATTAATTTTTTAATTCCAAATGTAACTATTTCATTTCGGGTCGAAAATTCAGCTCCTTTAGTTGAAAATTCATGTAGTTTGTTGACAATTCCTCCTATCTGGTAAAAAATAATCCTCTTGGTAAAAAATTCATTTTTTGGTCAAAGATTCTTTATTTTATTTGGAAATTTACGTATTTTGTTGTAAATTAATTTTTTTCAGAAAATCAATATTATGATTTTAAAGTTCCTCTTTTTTAGTTGAAAATTTATCTAAGCTGTTGGAAATTAATTTCTTAAGTTGAAGTATTTGGTTTGAGAATCAGTTTTTAATTTTTTTTAAATAATCTTTTTAAACTGAAAATATAACTATTCTATTTCAGGTTGAAAATTTATTTTTATAGTTGAAAATTCATGTATTTTGCAGAAAATTAATCTTCTTGGTTAAAAATTAATTTTTTTGTTTCAAGATTCCTCATTTTAGTTGAAAATTGATTTCTTTCATTAAAAATTGAACCATTTTCATGAAAATTCGTCCTTTGTGGTAGCATATTGATCTTCTTCGTGCAAAATTTATCCTTTCGGTTGACAATTAATTTTTGTTTGGTTGAAAATTTAACTAATTTGTTGAAAATTAATTTTATATGGTTTAAAATAATTTTTTAATTTTAAATATAACTATTTCATTTTGGGTCGAAAATTCAGCTTCTTTAGTTGAAAATTCATGTATTTTGTTGACAATTCCTCCTTTCTGGTAAAAAATAATCCTTTTAGTTAGAAATTCATTTTTTGGTTGAAGATTCTTTATTTTATTTGGAAATTTACGTATTTCGTTGTAAATAAATTTTTTTGTAAAAAATTAATCTTATGATTTGAAAATATATATTTTTTAGTTGAAAATTGATCTAATCTGTTGAAAATTAATTTCTGAAGTTGAACTATTTCGTTTGAGAATTAGTTTTTTATTGTTAAAAAATAATTTTTTTAAACTGGAAATGTAACTGTTCAATGTTTGGTTGAAAATTAATCTTTTTAGTTGAAAATGTATGCATTTTGTTTAAAATTTGTCATTTCTGGTAGAAAATTAATATTTTTGGTTCAAGATTCCTCATTTCAGTTACAAATTTATTTCTTTGAATAAAAATTAAACTATTTTGATGAAAATTCGTCTTTTGCGGTAGCATATTGATCTTCTTGGTGAAAAATTCATCCTTTTGGTTAACAATTAATTTTTGTTTAGTTGAAAATTTAACTATTTTGTTGAAAATTAATTTTGTACAGTTACAAATTAATTTTTCAATTGTAAATATAAGCTGTTCATTTCTTCGGTCAAAAATTTAACTCTTTTGTTGAAAATTCATGCAGGGGAATCCACCATACAGGAGATAATGATTTACAGTAGATAATCTTAATTAACTGGAAAACTGGAAAAAATGTTCATTATTTTTGATAGTATAACATTTCAACAAGGATACTTCATTTTCTTAAGAGGCTTAATTGAAATTTTATAATTAATTAATGTTTGAGAACAACAAATCAATTTTTAACCTGAAAAAAAGTTTCACCTCTTCGTTATTCACACCTTTTACCTTAATGAAATATTTTTATGGCACGTTTATATATTAGAATCAAAACTTAAAGTTTAATGATCAAAATTTATTGATACAAAGCGTTCTTTCTTTATATTTATAAATATTTGAGGACTTTTTATTAGACATTACATTTTCCAACAGTAGATAACCAACAGTAGATAATCCCAAAATTGCGAAACATTTCGCTGTCAAAATTGGCAGCTCTGTGACTGTCTCGCAGTTGTTTTAATTCAAAGGTATTATTTAATAAGAAGCACATAAATTTTAGTTGTGTTAAGAAGTCAAATAGAAAAGATATCATTTTTAGGATGAAGGTAGAGTCGAACCTGGATTTAGCGCCGGTTTTGGGGCTGACCTTGACGTTAATCCAGAGACTCGGAACTATTTTGTCTCTCTCCTGTTTTATATCTCTGTTTTGTCACGCCTGAGTGCACACCGCACATCCCCCGCAAACGCCACTCACGTATCCCCACGGTGCAAAAAATGTCAAGAATGTAAGCTTATATGATTTTTGTAAAATAATCATAGTTTCAACTTTTATTTACTCGATAAACTAATTTTAATTGTAAGTATAATAATGATAAATTTTAATTATCGCAAACTTTGTATTCTGTAATGCCCAAGAGCAATTCCAGAAACGATTATCCCCAATTTTAGCAGAGATTCATTCTTTAAGTATAGAAAATTAATCTTTTTGGTTGAACATTGGTTTTCTGTAGCAACTCACTTTTTCAAGTATCTTGTCAATTTTTTGTTGAATTTCGTATTTGAGGACAGTAGCACCATTAAAATAGAGCAAGATTCCAAAGATTCGGATGGAAAATTACCAATCGAATACAGTCCAATATTTTATGCACCCTCCCTGCCCACTTCCGGCGCAGACGAGGACCGAGAAAATTATTCCGAGCAGTTTTTGGGAAGCAAATAATGTTTTTCTGATGCACCTTTGTCTCTAGACCGAGGATCCTCGATACCCGTATTTGATTACCGCGTTTAGGCAGATGCACCCAAAAGTTGGGAAAAATTTAAAAACCAAATCAGAATTGCTGCATCGAAATCGGCGCTGAAAGAGAAGCTGAAAATCTAGGGTGCGAATACATTAGTGCCGGGTTAGGTTAGGGGGATCAAATGGGCTTTTGAAGGTTATGTTCAAGAGAGCCGCAGTAGACGGTTGACCCGTTCATGACCTCGGATTGGTTGCTTCTAATGCAATGCGATCTATTGTCCTAGGCTCGGATATGCTCACCTTACACTTCTACTCAGAGACTCAGGTGCACTCTGCATCAACAAATTATCTGATTTAATTTTTTTCTTTGACAATTTTTAGAAGCCCTCCATATAATACGTCATCAATTTGAGGGTGGGGGAGGGAGTCACGCCAAAAACGATGGTTGGGAACAGGGATAGAGGGGTGGGGACGTCAGTCGAAATAACGTTACGAACTTCGATAATATTTAGGGAGCGTCCACTTACCTACCCCTCATTTCCCCTCACTTCTTCCACTTTTCTGCCCCTCCTTTCTTTTCACTTCCCCTAATTTCCTTCCCTCATTTCTCTCTTGGGAAGAAAGTAGTATGGACGGACAACCGACCGAAACTGTGAGGGTTTCTGTCCGGGGCTAAGAAAAAACCCTAAAAAAAATAGAAACTAAAGAGGTGGTCTTGCGGACCGGGAAAAGTCCGGGAATTTTATGTAGTATACTGAGGCTGAACGTAAAATCTTTATTAACATAAATTCTTATTTTCTTCCCCTTTTATCAAGAAACTTTCCGTCATACTTTTTTCCAAGGAGGGGAAATGAGGGGAAATAAGAGGAGGGAAGTTATGGGAGGGGACGTAGGAGAAATGAGGGACAGAGAAGTAGTCGAAGTGAGGGGGAATGAAGAGAGAGAAAGTAGGGGAAGTGAGGGTAGAGGAATTATGAGAAGTGGGGGAACTCAGGGAGGGGAAGTAAGGAAAGTGATGGAAAAGGAACTAGGGGAAGTGAGGAGAAATGAGGCCGGTTGGGTAAGTAGGGGAAAATGTGGGTGAGTACTGGAAGTGAGGAGAGGGGGAAGTAGATGAGGAAGAAGTTTGGGAAGGGAGGGGAAACAAAGTTTTAAGTCTGGGGAGGAGATGTAAGTGTGGAAAGGGGAACGTAGGGGTAGCAGGGGAGGGAATTTGAACTGAATTTATAGAACCCAATAAGAAAATCCAAATATTCTTGGTTAAAGGTTTTTTTTTTTCTAAGTCTACCATTATATTTTTGATTCGGAATTCATCTCGTTTGGTAAAAAATTATACAATTTGACTGAAAATTTAATTATTTTCTTGAAAATGCAACTATTTTGTTCAACCTTATTTTTTCTGCGTCAAAAATTCAAGTACATAGTTGAAATTGGAACTACTTTCTTAAAAATTAATTTTTTTTTTAGATCTAACTGCTTTGGTTGGAAATTTAACTTTTTTGTTGAAATTTCGTTTCTTTTTTTTCGGTTAAAAATGATGTAATTTTTTCATCTGAAAATTTAACATTTGACCTTCAAACACAGAAAGAGTTATTTTCAACAAAAAAGTTGATTTTTAACTGAATAAGATGAATTTTCAACCAAATAGTTGAATTTTCAGAGAAGAAATATTTTCCAGTCAAGAAAGAAGAAAAAATTGTTAAATTTTTCAAAACAATTGAATTTTAACCAGAAAATAGGAATTTTTATGAAATAAATCAAGTTTGAACCAAATAGTTGAATTTGTAATAAAATAGTTGAATCTTCAGCCAAAACAGATTAATTTTCAATTAACCAATTGTATTTATAACCAAAAAAGATGAAATTTCTACCCAAAGAGATTAAATTTTCAAATTCGTTTTATTTTTGGACAAAAATTTATATTTTACATTCTCATCATAATGAGAAGGTATTGGTTTTATGTGAAAAATAACTTTTGCGGATTTCATCAAATGCCGACGCTTTTAGGCCCCCTGAGTCAGAAAAAAATTAAAATTTTCAGAGTTCTAGCATTTTCAAAATCCAAAAAGTCAAACGAAAAATAACATTTGAAGCCAAACAACGCACGATACGAAGAAAAGTCAGGAGAAGAAAAACGTTGCTTTTTGAAAGACTTACAAGTTTATTGTAACAACTTTTGGAATAGTTTTGAAAAATCGAAAATTCAAATTTTGTTCGTACAAAAAATAATGAAAAATTCCATTTTTCAGTCAAACTATGCAAGGTACGAAAAAAATGGATAGACAAAAATTGTACACCAAAACACAAAAACAGTCTACAAATTTGTTATGAACAACTTTTTGAAAGAACACGTAGTTTTTGTTTTATTCGTAAAAAACAAAATAAAAATAAAAAAATTAATTTTTGGACAAACAACACAACGTATGAAAAAAATGAGTAAACAAAAGTTGCTCTTCCAATAAGGAACTATAAATTTGTTATCAATAATTTTTGGATAGGACGCGTAGTTATGGTTTGAATCGTAAAAAATAACATTAAAAATAAAAGAATTAAATTTTTTGAAAAACGACACAAGGTACGAAAAAAAATTAAAAGACAAAAAATGTTCAACCAAAAAGGATCTTCAAATTTGTTATAAATAATTTTAGATAGAACGAGTAGATTTTCTTTCAATCGTAATGAATAGGATTTAAAAAAATTAACATTTGCATAGCTGAAAATTCAGTTTTTTGGCTGAAAATTTAAATATTTTGCTAAAAATTCGTATTTTTTTGTGTTGAAAATCAATTCCCATCACTTAAAAGATAATTATTCTATTTTTTGTTGAAAATTTATATTTCTTTTTATATGATTTTTATATTTATGCTTGTAAATTCATCTATTTATATTGAAATTCATCTTTTTGGCAGAAAATTAATCTTCTTGGTGGAAAATTCATCTTTTTTTGCTGAGAATTTGTCTTTCTTGTTAACTACTTGGCACTTGATAGACAATTAAACTATGTGTTTGAAATTTAACAAAAATGCAATATTTTTGTTGAGAATTAATGTATATTCTTGAAAATTCGTCTATTTTGGAAAAGCATTAATTTTCATGTTGGAAAAATTATCTTTGTAGTTAAAAGTTTAACTTAGTTGCTGAAAATTCTTTTATATTTTCTGGTTAAAAATTCATTTTTTTATCTGAATATTTAACATTCGGCCTATGAATAAAAAAAACTAATTTTTAACAAAAAAGTTGATTTTTATCTGTATAACATGAATTTTAAACCAAATAGTTGAATTTTCAGTCAAAAAATATTTTTCTGTCGAAAAATAAAAAAAATCAAACAAATTGTTGAATTTTCAGGCCAAAAAAGACGAATTTTCTACAAAACCATGGAATTTTTATCCCCAAATATATAAATATCCATCCAAAAAGTTAATTTTCAACAAAATAGTAGAATATTGAAGATTCATCTCTTTGGATGAAAATTTAACTATTTTTTTGAAAATTGTTTTAATTCTTGGTTCAAAATTTATATTTTTTAGTTTAAAATTCAATTACTCGGTTAAAAATTCAGGTACTTGGTTGAAAATTAATGTAATTTGTTGATAATACTCTTATCTGTTTTCTCCAAAATTAATTTCTGTTTGAAGATTCATAAATTTAGGTGAAAATTAATCTTATTTCTGAAAATTCGTTTTCTTTGGTTAGCGAAAAATTTCCTTCACTGAATACATAACTATTTCATTTTTTGTTACAAATTTATCATTTCTGGTTCAAAATTAATGTATTTTGTTGGAAATTCGTCTTTTTGGTAGAAAATTAATCTCATTGGTTGGAAAATCAACCTTTTGGGTAAAAATGCAGATCGCTTTAAAATATTAATTTTGTTGTTGTTGAAGATCCATCACTTTAGTTAAAAATTACACTATTTGGTTGTGAATTAATATTTTTGTTGAAAATTCATATTTTCGGTTTAAAAATTCAGTCAATTAAGACAAAAATTCTGCCAAGAAGAAAAAACAAATCAACCAAATTGTTAAATTTTCAAACCAAAAAGACGAATTTTTCACGAATCAGTGAAATTTTTAACCTGAAAATGTGAATTTTAATCTAAAAAGTTAATTTTCATATAAATAGTTAATTTTTTAACAAAATAGTTAAATTACATTTCTACGAAAAGAGATGAGTTTTCAATACAAAAAGACCAATTCTCTACAAATTATTTGAATTTTCAAACTAAAAATATGAATTTTCTAGCAAATAGGTTAATTTTCAACAAAATAGTGGCCTTTTCTACTAACGCTTCTTTGAACGCAAAAAAAATTAATTTTGAACCAAGGAAATTAATGTTCTCCCGATAAGATGAATTTGCAAGAAAATACATGAATTTTCAACAAGTTGTTGAATTTTCAACTAAAAAAGATCAATTTTCAATCAAAAATGGAATGATTACAATTTCATCAAAGGAAAAATAATTTTCAACAAGGAAAACGAATTTGCAACAAAATAGTTAGATTTTCAACCAAAATGATGAATTTCCAACCAAAAAACATAATTTTTGACAAAGTAGTTCCACTTTTAACCAAGTAATTGAATTTCTAACAAAATACATGATTTTTTGACTGAAAAGTATCAATATGAAATCTTAAATGGAATACTTAAATTTTCATTGAAAAAAAAATAATTTTAAGCAAACAAACTACTGTTGAACAAAACAGTTTAATTTTTAACCAAATAGATGAATTCAATTGAAATCATAAATCTTCGACAACAACAAAAATGAATTTTGGACAATGTACTATAGTTCAACTTTTAACAAGATTGTGAAATTTTCTAACCAAATGGGCAAATTTTTACAAAAAAGTTGAATTTTCAAGCCAAAAGGACGAATTTTTTATCTAGAAAGTCAAAACAGTTGATTTTTCGACCCAAAAATGGGGAAAAGAGGAATTCATTAAAAATGGTAGCAAGAGAAAAATAGGAGAGAGAGTGAGAAGTCTGATAATAATTTCAAACAATTTTGAAATATTTTAAGAGATTTCTTGGATCAACGGGTAATTTTTGATCGTAAGAATTGCAATTTTGATTTGGATCGGAGAATTTTTTCAAAGAATTATAATTCTTTTTTTGAACAGGGATTTTCGTTAATCCCTTCTCCCAAAATCAAAAGAAAAATCATTTTCTAAAATTCCCTGATTGCAGGTAGAAAACTTCTGCGCAACCGCAGATGTCGTATAATAGCACTGCGCAGTCGCAGAAGCATTAGAAAACTACTACGCAGCAGCAGAAGTGTTAAAAGTCTATTTCGCAGTTGTAGAAGTTTAAGAAATTTACTGCGCAGCTTCAAAAGCGTCAGGACGCTACTGCGCATCTGCAAAAGTGCTAGAACGCCACTGAGCAGCCGCAAATTAGTTGCTCCTAATTCTGAATGTTTTAAAACTAGAAACAGGAGACTAAGCTAGGAAGAAAATCATCATGTGGTTCATAATCAGGTTCCAGAGTTAGAATATTAAAAAAATGAAAAATACAAAAATTAAAGTGTTCTACATTCTACCTACTTTGAAAAAAATTTCTGCTATATCACGGTGTTGTAATGCATTATATTTTATTATATCACCATATATTAAATCAGAAATCTCATAGCTCTTCCTAAACCCATAAAATCGACTGCTGAATAACTTAGTGACTCAGTAATCTGTTTACGATCACCACATCACTACGGACCTTTTTCATAAAGAAAGTGGAAGGAAACAGTTATATAACCTTGAATACCGTTCGGTACAAAGAACATTCTCCTCAGCATCTCAAATAAAAATAAAAAAAATTGTCTGGGAAACCCAAAGGGAAGTCAATGCACTACTTGACACCCGGACGACATTCGCTCTTATTTATATCGCTACCTGGATCAAATTCCAAAAAGAATTCTTTCCAATTTTTTTTATTTTGTATTTTGAAGTATTTCAAAACAGAGAACTTTAATGCGCAGAATTCAAAATTAAACTAATTCAGATTCGAACCTTTAATATTGTACAATCTTAATTCGGAAGACATGAAAAGATATCTGCGGCTGCGCAGTAACGTTATAGGACATTTGCGCCTGCGCAGTATCATTCTATGATATCTGCAACTGCGCAGTAATATTCTGGGTCTCCTACACAGTGCAGCGAAATAGGAAAATAGGGTTCAAAAATCTTCAGATCCTACATTTCTTGGCTGATTTTGCTATCTAAAAAAATGAAAGATAATTAAATCCTGAAGAACTTTTTCAATATGATTTTTGAAACTAAATTGTTGTTAATTTGTGATTTAGGTTGCAAAATGCGAAAATACCGAAATTTTGGACTCGTGCTACCTATTTTGCCTCAATCGTTAATATTTACTCAAAATTGTATAAAATTATTGAATAACAGTGAAACCTGGATTTAGCTACCCTGCATTTTTGTACCAACATTTTCCTTGTTTTCTCAAAAAATAATGGTTTCTTCGAAAAACCGTGTATTACATGAAAGGTGTATTTTTGAAAGATCTACAACTTTTATCTGATGCTTATTCATAAATTTTCAATATTTAATATAAATAAACGGAAAGAGACATAAATTTCTTGACCTTGAAAATCAAATTTGCGGATATTTTCACTATCATTTTCGTAATTAGTGAGTCAAAATACATCGGTATACAATGCTTCAAATAAAGCGGAGGGAAGTACTTTTCGGAACTTCATCCATTGTTATAAACAAATTGATGAACAAAATTGATTTTTGCTGTATTTTGAGGCCTGCCAGCATTTCTCATCTCGATTTTTCTTGTGAAATCATGTACAATAAATTTCCTATTACAACTAAATACTGGCAGATTTCATTTTTAATTAATTAGAAAACTGAATTTTCTAAATTCAAAAGCGCTTAGTTAATCAATTTGTTTATAATAATTGTTTATAACAATCAAAAACTTAATCTTCCATTGTTTGATTGTAATAAGATATTAATTTTACATGATTCCGCAAGAAAATAAAAATAAAAAATGCTTCTAGACTTCATAATATAACAAAAATCCATTTTGTTTATCCATTTGTTTATAACAATTAAGGGAGTGATGGAAGCTCATCCACAATATCACAGTCTGTTCGTTGAATACAAATCCACTAATTTTATACCTTTTTAAAAAAAATATAAATTAATGAGGCAAAGCAGGTAGCACAAATATAGAAAATTATGTTTTTTTGGCATCTTGTAACTTAAATAAAAAAATAACTACATTTTGTTTTTACAAATCGGCTCGACGAAGTCCTTCAGAATTCAATTATCTTTCATTTTACAAAAAAGGGTCAAGAAGTTCAGTGTCTAAAATTTGTTGAACGCCAACTTTCTGTTTCGTCGCACTTTGCGGCTGCGCACTAGCGTTCCATGACATTTGCGGCTGCGCAGTAAGATTTTATCGCAAATATGGCTGCGCAGTGTGTCCCCAAAGTACGAAGGTCTGCGCAGTAATATTCCATGGAATATTTTAGACTGAACCAAGAACAGTCAGAAACGAACATTATTTTACAGCATCTTCTGACCCTTGGCGACGCTGAGAGAGGTGTATAATTGTAGCCGCTTTTAGCAGGTGCAGTTTGAAAGCTGATCAGTGTACGAGTGCAGAAACGCACGTAGCACTTCTCGAAACATACTCGTATGCACCCATGTCCGTTAGATGAGTCAGCAAGATCAGATCCACGGGAATGATGAAACCTAGTGTTCTGATACGAAAATGATGAGGGAGGATGAGGAGGAGGGACTAGGAACGTGAGGTAGTGAGAAGAGTGAAGAGAAGACTCGAGCGAAGTGCATGGACTACTTTTTAGCGTGGTCACTTTTTCTCGCTCTCATTCGCGATTCCGAGTTCGAATCCCCGTTACGGCAATGCTAATTTCGATCCGGAATCGATGATGCTCATAAGTCTTCACAAAAGTTTAGGAGTACCGAACTCAAAACCTTTTCCAACCAATTGTTAATTACAGAATGTGAACAGCATGTTAAATAAATTCTAACAAAAAGTGTGAGTTATTTTATTGTGTTTTATTTGTCAAAGTCAGTACCACGTGTTTTCTGACACCTGCGGCTGCACAATGGAATTATATATCATCAGCGGCTGCGCACTAACGTTCCACGCTACTAAGGGCTGCGCACAAACGTTCTACGCTACTAAGGGGTGCGCAGTACCATTCCGCGTCATATATGCATGCGCAGTAGCCTCAGAATATATTAATGGCTGCGCAGTCGTATTCTGTGGAATAGATTAGACTCTAAAATTGGTTCAGCAGATCGCAAATCGCTGGATATTTCTGCTACTCTCGATCCTTTTAACGTATGCTCGAATCACATATCAGGCCGCTAAGGCGAATTGAAAAAGTTTAGATTCAGGTAACTTCGGTATCCAAGGAGGGTGGGAAGTCGTGAAGGGTGATGTAAGAAATTGAAAATGTAACGGCGCCGACGGACAGTGACGTTCATCTACATGTTGCGGTCGTGCATTGCGCTCTAACGGTCATGCGCCTTTACATAAGCTCGTAAGTACATACACAACACAAACAGTGGCCAAACGGGAACACATGCGGCGGAAAATTTGCGGGATGCAAAATTTGCTTCGGATACATTTATGGAAACTGCATAACACCACCACCACAATCGCGACGGTGTGGCCACGGCAATCGTTACGAGCGCGTAGACATGCAGATGCGATCGAAGGTAAAAGTTTTTTCTGTCTGTATGTCGCCCCACTCGGAAGCATACAAGGCTTATCGCGCGTCGGCTCCCGAGAAGATTTTTACTCACAATTTCGGGTCACAGAATCATGATCTTCTTTCCGCTACTCAATTGGGAACCAAAATTTTTTTAATTTCGCAGGTTTTTTTTTGCATTTTGGTGAACGTGAAATTGCTTACTGGATTTAGTTCCGAAAGGGGGTCGTACATAAACTACGCTACCAATTTTACCCATTTTTTTTACCAATCACCCTCGTTGACAATCGTAATGTTATCATACACCCCCCCCCCATATTGAATTTAGTATGAAACGCTTTAAATTCCTAAGATTTCAAGTCCAAATATATATTGAATTTTTAATGAACAAGAATAATTCTCTATCCAAAAAGACGAATTTTCAATAAAATACATGAATTTTCAACTAGTTCAACTTTTAGCCAAGTAGTTGAACTTTCAGCTAAAAAACATTAATTTTTTAACCAAAAAGATGAATTTTCCAGCAAGACGATTAATGTTCTACTGAAAAGAATTTTCATTAAAATACTTTAATTATTAACCATTAGTTAAATCTAAACAAAAAACATGAATTTTTTAAGGAAGGTAATTTCCATCCGAATAGTTTAAATTTCTACCAAATTGTTGAATCCTCAATCAAACCAAATTAATTTAGACCCAAACAGTAGCATTATTATTAAAAAAGGATGAATTTTCAACCAAGAAGATTAACTTTTGACCGAAAAATGACAAATTTTTACAAAATAGATGAGTTTTCAACTACAAAATATCAATTTTCAATAAAAAAATAATAATTTAAAACAAAAAATGAAATAGTTACATAATTAGTTAAACAAATAAATTCGCGAAAAAAATGAATTTTTAAAAAATTAGTTACCTTTTTACCCAAAGATATGAATTTTGAACTAAAATGCGGAATCTTGAACCAAAAATATTAATTTTGAATCAAGAAGATTAATTTTTTACCAGAAATGACGAATTTTTAACAAAATGCATGAATTTTCAACTAAAAAGATAAATTTTCAACCTAAAATAGTATAGTTATTTTCTCAGTTCAAAAAATTATTTTTAACAATAAAAAACTAATTTCCGTAACCAAATAGTTTAACTTAATAAATTAATTTCCAAAAGATTGTGAATCTTAACAAAATATGAATTTATAACCAATGACTTCAACTTAAAACCAAGTATTTGAATTTTCAACTAAAAAAGATGAATTTTTAATCAAATAGTTAAATTTTTAACCAAAAAGATGAATTTTCCATCAAGAAGATTAATGTTCCACCAAAAATCATAAATTTTCAACGAATTACATTAATTTTCAACAAAATTGTTGAATTTTAAAGCCAAAAGGACGAATTATCTAGAAATCAGTTAAATTCTTAACGTGAAAATTTAATTGTTCAACAAAAAGAATTGATTTTTCACAAAAAAGTAAAATTTTCATTGAAATAGTTTAATTTTTAATCAAACAGTTAAATCTAAACTAATGATGTAATTTCTTAACAAAAAAGTTAATTTTAAACCGAATAGTTTATTTTTTCACCAAATTGTTGAATCATCAACCAAACCAGATTAATTTAGACCCAGAAATTTGCATTTTTAACCAAAAAAGGATGCAATTTTGAACTCAGAAGATTAATTTTCGACCAAAAAAGATGAATTTTCAACTAGAAATGATCAATTTTTAAGAAAGTTATACATTTTCAACAAAAAATGAAATCGTTACAATGTTCGTAAAAAAAAATTATGCACACAAAAAGAACGAATTTTCAATTGAAATGATGAGCCTTAACAAAATGAATTTTCAACAAGAAAGTTCAACCCGAAAAATGATTTTTCAGCCCAGAAGATTAATTTTCTAAAAATGGAATAGTTAAGTTTTCAACCAAGGAGGTGAATCTAAAGAAATACAATCTTCAACTTTGAACCAAGTAATTGAGTTTTCTATTAAAAAATTCGAATTTAAAAAATACAAAATACATCACTTTTTAATAAAATTGTGTAATTACGAAGCCAAAAAGACGAATTATCTACAAAAACGGTTGAATTTTCGATAAAAAAATATGATTTTTTGACCAAAAAAATTAATTTTTTGACAAAAAGTTGAATTCCCATAAAAATATTTTCATTTTTGAGCAAATAGTTCAAATAAACGAAAAATATAAATTTTATACAAACAAGTTAATTTTCAACCGAATAGTTCAATTTTCTACCAAATTGTTTAATCCTTAACCAAACCTGAATAATTTATACCCAGGCAGTTTCATTTTTGATCAAAAAGGATGAACTTTCAACTAAAATTATGAATCTTTAGAAAAATGAATTTTCAACAAAAGAGCTCAACCCAAAAAATGATTTTTTATCCCAGAAGATTAATTTTCTAAAATTGGAATAGTTAAATTTTCAAGCAAAAAAAATGAATCTCTAACGAAATAGTTTAACATTCAGCCAAATAGCTGAATTTCTGGTGAAAAAAGATGACTTATGAACAAAATAGTTGCATTTTCAATAAACAAGATGAATTTTTTAGCAAGAAAATTAATTTTCTACCAAATAACGTGAATTTTCAACAAAGTACATTGACTTTCAATAAAATTGTTGAACTTCAAAGCAAAAAGGACAAATTATTTATAAAATGGTTTAATTTCTAACCCAAACATGTGATTTTCTAACAGAAAAGTTAATTTTCTACCAAAAAATTAAATTTTCCTAAAAATATTTTCATTTTTAACCAAATACATTGAAACCCGGATTTAGCTCCTCTGTATTGTGCCCTTCCGAGAATTGACACCGCGCCGTGGGGATACGGTGAGAGGCGTTTGCTGGGGGATTGTCGGTGTGCACTCAGGCGTGACAAAACGTAGAGAGAGGAACAGGAGAGAGATAAAACAGGAGAGAGACAAAATAGTTCCGAGTCTCTGGGTTTAACGTCAAGGTCAGCCCAAAAACCGGCGCTAAATCCAGGTTCAACTGTAGTTAAATTTAAACGAAAAATATGAATTTCATGAACAAAAGTTTCTTTTCAACCGAATAGTTTAATTTTCTACTAATGAAGCATGGTACCTTCTTACAATTAATCAAAAATAAAATTGGATTTCAAGTCGAAAAGTTCAATTACGTAAATAAATGACAAAACTAACCCTCAAACGGCACACTAGTGTTAATTCGCACCGGGAATTTTTTTATTTTGCTGTCATTTACGCAGGCACAGCTGCAGCGGCTTATCGCCACTATATTAAATATATATGTTAAATATGCGTCATATATGCTTGATGTTTATTATATGTTCAATATGTTAAATATTTAATATGAACATTGAAAAAAGCCAATTCGCACTAGTGTGCAGTTTATGTATGCTGGGTTGAAGTGTGCCGTTTGAGGGCTATCCTACAATCAACTGTATTCACATTAAATTTCTACCATTCAGGGCAAATTTTGGAAATATGTGCGTTGCACTTTGATCATAAAAAGCAATTGAATCGCCGAATTCTAGATTATCACTTCATTTGCGAATATTTGATCAGATTTAAATAAATAAAAGCACTTTGAGTTTTCAAGCACGCTGCTATACCGACCTGTATATGATATTTAATATAAAGTGTACAGCTATTCATATTTTAATGTATATTAAATTTCAACTAACGCGTATGCAAATTACTTCATATATGTTTGTATTAATGTTAATACAGATTTTGCTAGCAGTGCATGCGTAATGCATGCATGAGGAACTTAAAAAAAACTAAAATGATCCGTATAAACAATGCCACATAGGAAGTCTCGATAATGCTAGCCTCGGTCTCGATGACATTAATCTCCTCTTATCGGATGTGCATTCGGTCTATTAACGTTCTGAGAATGTGCCTACTTAAAATTATAGTTATTATTGCAAATAATGTCTTGATTTCTTCCACATGTACCTAATCAATGAATTAATTCATAAATGTAAAAATGACATTGTGAGATGCAGTCTTGTATATGGGAGGGAGATAAATTGGAAGCTGAGCGAAATTTCATCACTTTTGTGATTTCTGGATTTATTTGTAGGAAAATTATGCTAACGAAAACGAGTCGATCTACTTGAGACAGATAGTGATTACAACTGTATTTCAAAGATGCCAAGCTTCAAGATTGCGGGACTTACTCGATCCGATTGAGGTCACGAAATGTTCCAGAACGTTTAGGAACATATACATATGTATACTTCGAGAAGTTTTCTGGTTATGGTGAGATTAATTGTAGAATTCACTCCCGCCTTTCTTTTCGATATATGCATGCATGGAGTCGTCAACACCTTTCGAAATATCGATTCTGGTTTCAGTTTCTGGAACACTCGAGCGGTTTCGATTTCAATAGAATGTTTTCTTATTTCTCGATTAAAAGGTTATATCAAAGGATACTTTAGATTTTTTCATTGTACTTGTAATGCACTAAATTTTGGTGCATTTCACAACATCAAATTATCACAGAAAAAACAAAGTGTGAATTATCCAGGCGGAAATATTATATATAGTTTATATATAGTGTGAAGTATTATATATAATATTCACTTGTTTTATATAAAAAATGTGTCAAAAAAATGAATATTATATATAATACTTCAAGCTATACATAAACTATATATAATATTTCCAAACACTCATTTCAGGGTACGATACCTTAGGGTGGTCCAAAAATGCATTGGAAATTTTTTTTTCGAATTTTGATGCATATAGCTCGGAAATTTGTTCGAATTTACAAAACAATGAATGCCTTTTTTTTGTTTTGAAAAAAATGATATTTCGAGGTGGAGCAAGCCCCATAAAGTTTAACATGTACTGCCCATAAGAAATAAAAAAGATGTTTTCGTAAATTTTATTCAGAATCGTCAATATTAGCTGAATCGAGTTGAAACTCAACATTTCTCTTCAACAAGTAAAATATTACTTTTTAAATATCACCCCCATAAGTCTGGTTTATAGGGTCCTCAATAAGCCCCATAAGAGAAAAAATGGGTTTTGCAAGTTTTTGGCGATAATTATGATTTTTTGCAGTTTTTTAAATGCAAATTGTTTCTGATGCATAAAATACTACTTTGTATTGATGATTAGATGTTCATATAATTTTTTAAACAATTCATTATTGTTTTGAGCAATTTTCTCTTAGAATAGATATAGAAAATCACGGTTTTTGAAACAATTTTCCACTTTTTGTCCAATTTTCAATTAAATTGAACTTTTTTTATTGATTTCAACAAGAATAATTGTTCAAATAATGCATTATTATTTTTAATGATATTTTCTTTGCTCAATGGTAGAAAGTTGCGGTTTTTTCTGAAATCTTTAACTATCTGTCTATTTTTCACTTCGAGTGACTTAATAATTATTTAAGTTGAGCAAGAAAGGTTTAAATAAATTATCCTTGTTAGTGACTATGTTCATCTATATTAACGCCAGATAGTTGCGGCTTTTTCTGAAATTTTTAACTTTTTGTCTACTTTTCACTTAGTGAGATAGTGATTATTGCAAGTTGATAAAAATAATTATTTAAACAATTTACTATTGTTCATAACTACCTCCTGTTAGATAATTGCTAAAAACTTGCGGTTTTTTCTGAAATGTTCAACTTTGCTTTGCCTTTTTAGTTATGAACAAATAATAAATAAACATCAGAGAGAAACATATTTTAAACAATTTCTTTCTTTTTCGTGAATATATTTTGCTATAAGGGAGGGGGGGGGGCTGATAACAAAATATGTTCAATTTCAAATTTTTTTTTACACTTTGCAATAAACTTCTTGTTGTAATTAGAAACAAAACTTTAACAAGTCATTCACAGATCTGATCCTCCCAACTACACCTAATTATTCCATTCTTTGTTTTTGTCTTTTGTGTAAGATAGCTTTTTTGTTTAAATTATTATTTTTTTAAACATTGAGAGAAGAGCAAAAATAATTCACTATAAAAAATACAATAGTATTTCAACAATAATTCTTGTTGAGGTTCACTTCTTATTTGTTCATAACTAAAAACTAAAAGCAAAACTAAAGATTTGAGAAAAAAGGCAACTTTCTAGCAGTACTCTTAGAGAAGATAGTTATGAACAATAATCAATTGTTTAAATGAACATGTTTGTTAACTCGCATTAATTATTACCTCTATAACTGGAAAGAGGACAAAAAGTTTAAGAGTACGGAAAAATCGCATTTTTTTAGAACTTATCTAAAAGAAGATATCTATAAACAATGATAAATTGTTTAAACGAATGTGTTTTTTAACTTTAATTATTTATTAATTTTCTATGTAAGAAGTGAGTACAAAGTTGAAAATTTCAGAAGAAACCGCAACTATCTAGCATCAATAAAGCAGAAAATAGTTATAAAAAATGATAATTTGTTTAAATAATTATTTTTGATGATTGAATGAACTAATAACTCATTTCAAGTGAAAAGTAGACAAATGGTTGAGAATTTCAGAAAAAACGCAACTTTCTGGCATTATTTAAATTGAATATAATTAACAATGATAATAAATTTGTTGAACAATTAATTTTGTTAATTTTAATCAATGATTAACCTCACTCTAATTGAAAATTGAACAAGAAGTGTAACATTTTTATAAAAAATACTATTTTCTAGCGTTATTCTAAGAGAATATTATTTATAATAATAATGAATTGCTCAAACAATTTTGTTTTCAACATTAATTAAGTATATGAAATTGATACGTAAGTTTGAACTTTCCAAATAAAATTAAATTGGTTGTATTTTGGAAAGTATAATTTACAATTTAAAAATTATTAATTTATAAACGATTTGAATTTGCTTAACAAATTTAAATCTTGATCGCATAAAAGCATGAAAAATAATAAATTTCATTTTGCGATCAAACTATGCAAGATATGAAAAAATATAAACAAAGAAAAATTGTGCATATAAAAAGGATCTATAAATTTATTATGGACGACTTTTTCATAGGATGCGTAGTTTTTCATTTATTCGTAAAAAATATAATTAAAAATAGAAAAATTTAATCTTTGGAAAAACGACGCAAGGTACGACTATTTGCTTGAAAATTAATATATTTGGACAACGAATTCTTCCTTTTGGATTCATAATATAATTAAACGTTGTTAAGAATGAACGTTTATAGCGTCATGATTTTCCACCGTGATGAAACAAACAATCGCCAAAAACCTTGTTTTTGACCATAACATCAGATTTTGGGAGTATATGAGAAATTTCGTATATAACGCTTTTTTCGATCTACTAGGCCTACAATTTTTATTTTATTTCGTGAACAGTATTTTTTCACTTTAACCAAAGTTACCTGAAAAAAAAAATTTTCCGTGCTGGGAAATCTGGGAAAGTCCTGGCATTTAAAAAAAAACGCTAGACACCCTGGTTGTATTATCCAACATTGATATAGCATTACGTTATATTGTAGAACATGATATTGTACGCACCATTTTTTTCTATTCTACAATGTTCACATTATTGTATTATCCAACATCATACTAAAAAATATTGTATGATACAACATTCTAATGCATTGTATTGTACTATAAGAAATTAAATTGTACATCATTTTACTGTACAATATTGCTTTGCATTGTATTGTATAGCATTCCCATGCACTGCATTTTACTGTAAAACATTGTACTACAATAAATTTTATTCTATTAAATTGTAGTGTATTACATTGTATTGTATTACATTGTATTGTGTTACATTGTGTTGTACTACATTTTATTGTATTACATTGTATTAAAATCTGTGATACAATATTGTTTTGCATTGTATTGTAGAATATTATATTGTAGAACATTATATTGTATGCGCCGTTTTTCCTTCATCATAGAGGAAGCTTTGTATTTTCAATTATATAATGTTCACAACATTGTATTATCCAACATTATACTGGAAAATATTGTATAAAGCAACATTGCAATGCATCGTATTGTGCTATAAGAAATTAAATTGTACACAATTTTACTGTACAATATTGCTTTGCATTGTATTGTACAACATTTTCTTGCACTGCATTATACTGTAGAACATCGTAGTGCATTAAATTTTATTGTATTACATTTTATTGTATCACATTGTATTGTATCGCGTCGTATTGGAATGTATGATACAATTTTTCTTTCTTTGTATTGTGGAACATTATATTGTAGAAAATTATATTGTATGCACCATTTTTTTCTATTCTATAATGTTCACAACATTGTGTTATCCAAAATCATACTGAAAAATATTGTATCATGCAACATTGTAATGCATTGTATTGGGCTATAAGAAATCAAATTGTACACATTTTTACTGTACAATTTTTCTTTGCATTGTTTTTTACAACATTCTCTTGCACTTCATTGTATTGTAGAGCATTGTATGACATTATATTTTATTGTATTCGAATTGGATTGTATTGTATTACATTGTTTTGTATTGCGTCGTATTGAAATGTATGATACAATATTGTTTTACATTGTATTGTAAAAAATTTCATTATACAATATTAGATTGTACAATATTGCATTCCATTATACGAAAGTTCATTGTATTGCATTACATACTACAATAAGAAGGAGGAATTTAATAAATCGCAAGGTCTGGAGTCGAATTTCGATTATTGAATTTAAACGTTATAGCAAACTCTGAAAGCTCGCAATCGTTGCAAATTCGGTCAACCTTGATTTGCAAGGACCTTCGCATTCGTCGTCTGCTACATCAACAAGAAGCCCTGTCTTCGACGTAATCTTACATGGTAAAGTGTTTTTACAATGTCATACATACTTCTATTCATGGATTGCCACTACCTCGCTTAAATAATCCTACGTATTCGTCGCAAAATTTAAATTTCAAAAGATTGAATTTTTATTTTTTAGGGAGGATATGCTGCGGAAAGCAAATGTCTGTATTTTCATTCACTTCTTTTTCAGTTTAATGGAAAAGCAGGGAAATAAGGATCAACAGAAGAAATTAGGATCGAAATCAGGATATGGAAGCAGTGAAAAGCAGAATCTGTATTAATATTAATATTAATATTTCTAATTAATTTTTTTCTGAAAAAAAGATCTTCTTCTTTAACACCGCTGGGATTCAAACCACAGAACTTCTGATTTCCAGTCAGGTGCTCTTCCAATTAAGCTACCAGAGGGCTCAAGAGAAAAAACTTTATGTCAGAAAGTATACGCATTATTATGCAAGATGGTTCAAATCAAATTTTTGAATGAATCTGTATTATCATTAGAGAATATTTAATTATAATAATAATATAATAATAATTATTATTATTATTATTATATTAGATATTATTATTATGTTATATTATTATATCATGGTAGCTCTAAGAAAGCATCCAGAGGCGACTTCTGTCACCTCCAACACTCA
>JAABKJ010006191.1:0-22217 GCA_011634705.1 Andricus grossulariae | reverse complement strand
CATCCCTGCTGCACGTCAGAATTTGTTTAAATTTATACATTCTTTTTTTTTTGCAAATAAAAATTGTCCCTGATTTCCAACTTCTTTCTTGCAAATTTGAGAGAAATGAAGTTGCCATATATCCGAATTATAATAGAAAATATTGTAAGTAAATATAATTCTAATTTGGAACAGAGAAATTTTTTAATCTGGTAATAGTGACTTGGAACAGGGAATTTTCTAAAAAAATTATAATTCTTAGTTTGGACGGAGACTAAATGAAATATAAGAAAAAATTCCCGTTAAGAATTACAATTTTTATTTTGGAACAATGAATTTCTTGAAGAATTTCTTAAAATAATTTGAATTCTGATTTATAAGAATGGAATTTACAAAAAACTGTCCCTTTTCCAAGTCAGAATTTGTCAAAATTTTTCCAATTTTGTAAAATACTTGTTACTAATCAGATTTTCCTTGAATTTAAACATTATTTTTGTTGCAAATAACAATTTGGCAGAATTTGAAACTTCCTTCTTCTAAATTTTAGAAAAAGGGAGTTACTGTATTTCTGAATTATAATTAAAATGTTGTAAATAAATATAATTCTGACTGAGAACAGGGAATTTTCTAAAAGCAATATAATTCTAAGTTGGGACAGAGAATAAATAAATTAAATTTTAAAAAATCCCGTAAAGAAGGTTAATTTTAACTTTAAAACAAGGAATTTCGTAAAGAACTTTGGAAATTAATTATAATTCTGTTTTATGCAAAGGGAATTTACAAAAAGAATTATATTATAGACTTTGGGATTGGGAATTCCCGTAATTAAAAATTAGAATTTGAGGCAGGGAATTTCCGTAAAGAATTATTATTCACTGTAGAACGGGGTATTTCCATAAAAAATTATAATTTGGAATTGGGAATTCCCGTAAACGATTATAAATTAGACTTTGTGACCAAAAATTATCTGATGTTCCAACTGAGAAATCTTTCAAAATGTTTAGAAATCTCTTGAAATTTTTAAAAATTGTTTGAAATCATTCAAATCTTTTGGACTCTTTTAAATTGACCAAGAAAATATACAAATAACTGAAATAAAACCGGGAATTTAAAATCGTTCATCAGGAAGACACCCTGGACATATTTTTGTAGATTTTATTAAATCAAAGTAAGAAACCAAAGTAACTTTTTTACTTCATACATCTTAAATTTCTTGAAAAAAAAACCAGTTTGTAAATAAATCTAATTCTAATTTGGAACAGGAATTTTCGAAATAAATTTAATTGTGTCTTGGAAGAAGGAATTTTCTAAAAGAATTGTAATTCGCAATTTAGACGGGGAATAATAAATAAAATATTTTTTTAAATTCCCTCAAAGAATTATAATTTGTATTTTCGGACAGGGAATTTTGTCTTGGAACAGGTAATTTTGGAAAATAATTATAATTCTGAATTATCAAAAGGGAATTTACAAAAGCAATTCCTTTTCCAAGTCAGGATTGGTCAGATTTTTTGAGTTACTTCTTGTAAATTAAAAAACAGAATCAAGAAACGAAAGTGACTTTTTCACCTAATACATCTTAACTTTCTTTTTAAAAAATCAGTTAGAATATTGCCTACGTCCGTCCTGGTATCGAAATTAATTCTTCATAATTTCTAATAAAATTTCTTTTATTCTTAGATGCCGAGTGTGAAAGATGATTCGGAGCAAGAAGGTGAAGAAATGTCTCATGACAGCAATGACAGCCAGAGTTCAGCATCCTGCGACAGCAGTGCAGAACACACTGATAGCGATGATTCCTCCGAGATGGATGAAGATGAGTGCGAGAGGCGAAGAATAGATTGTATGGAAAATCTACATGATCTCGAAACACAGTTTTCTTTACTCAAAGAGCAGTACGTTAAAACAGTTTACACATTTTTACATCTCATAGTTAGAGAATTTTAATAACATAGCTTAGAATTTGTGGGTGATTCTGAACCCATCTATTTAGATTATTGCATTTTCCAAATAGGAAAAGAAACCATCCAAAATATTTTAATGCATTTCTAAAATTGCT
The DNA here is from genome assembly GCA_011634705.1 of Andricus grossulariae. Classification (NCBI taxonomy): domain Eukaryota; kingdom Metazoa; phylum Arthropoda; class Insecta; order Hymenoptera; family Cynipidae; genus Andricus; species Andricus grossulariae. The sequence goes on along the minus strand of JAABKJ010006191.1, from coordinate 20,179 downwards.
AATATTTAATACATTCTTTTTGCAAAAAGTTTTAAATAAAAATGCTTTCGAGAAATTGAGGTAAAATTATTTGGACTAAATTAAAAGAACTCTTAAAATATTCATAAGAAAATCCTGCAGATTGGAACGGTTCATGAGTTAGGGTCTCTATTCAATATTTTTGTACTTAAGATTAAAAATAAATCTATTTTATCATGAATAATTTTATGCAAAATGAGCAGGAAAAAGATTCACAATTGAAAAAAGAGAAAAAAAATAGCTAAATGAAAAAAGAGGGAGAAAAAGGGGAAAGGTCAACCAAAAACCAACCTCTCACTTTTTCCTTTCTCGGTCCTTTTTATACAACTAGGGATCCAACATATTTCGAGGCCAATTTAGACCTCATCAGGGATTATTTATTGGAAAAACTAAAGGTGTGAAAAATTAATATACCTGAAAAGAAAGTATTTTGATTGGTAATAATTAAAAGTTGATTAAGTCTAATTTGATCAATATCTTTAGTGAGAAAATCATTGTTCTATAAAAGAATTCTTTTTATTTTTAAGTAAAAGAATTTTACGTTAACTTTGGATTTCTTCGAAAGCAAACAAATACAGGGAGTTTTTTTCTAAAAAATAAAAAAATAATCTTTAAAAAAAAATTTGAAATTGATTGTTCTTGTGAGAATAATGGATTTTACTGCAATAGACAGAAATTGGGGTAATGTGATTGATGTGATTGGAGGACCTGTGAAAAATATCAAAGAATAATTAATTGGTTAAATTAATTTTTTTGCTTGAAAATAAAAAGAATTCTTTTATAGAACAATCAGTTTCTCATTAAAGATATTGATTATATTAGACTTCGTCAACTTTTAATTCATACCAATCGAAAAAATTTTTGAGGTATATTAATTTTTCATACCTTTAGTTTTTCCTATAAATAATACCTGCTGAGGATATCTAAATTAGTCTGGAAAACTGTTGTCACTTTTAGTCACTTTTTTTCTCAAATCACTTTTAGTAACTTTTTTTAAGATAAAGTCACTAGACAATTATTAAAAACATTATTTATTAAATTATTATTTTATTATTATTATATTATTATTATTTGATTAAATTATTATTATTTATTGAAACCAATTATTTAAACCATGGGTTAACCTCTATTGAATTCAATTCTATAACTATTTTTTAATTTTCTTGAATTCTTTTCAAATCTTTTAGGGTATTTTAAAAGATCCCAATAAATTTTCAATTGTTTTAAGCAATTTAATGAGATTTTAAAGGATTTGAACCATTTGAGGGTTTTTTTAAGGATTCCAAGGAATTTTTGATTGATTTCAATAATTTGAAGGGATTGCAAAGGATTTGAAATATCTTAGGCTATTTTAAAAGATTCCAAAGTAGACGTGTGCAGTGGTTTGTTCGAATTTTCGTTGAAAATTTCGACACGTTTACAACATTGGATTTTTTGAAATAGAAAAAAATCTAACTGTACATTAAACCAGCTGATTCCCTTAGATTCGACTTTACTTTTGTCTCTATTTTTCTCCCTAAAAAGGGAGTAATTTTGATGTTTAAACAATGTAAAACCTAATCTAATGAAATCAAGCCGGTTTAATGTTCAGTTAGATTTTTTTCTATTTCGAAAAATCCAATGTTTGCGAACTATGTTCTAAAGCATTTTCAAAATATTAAAAGAATTTCAATGGATTTGGAATGATTTGAAATATTATCGGGTAATTTAAAATATTACAAGGAAAAAAAAAATGAATTTAAAATATTTTAGGGCATTTTGAAAGATTCCAGGGAATTTTCAGTTGGTTTCAATAATTGGAAGGGATTTTAAAGCATTTTAAATATTTGTTGGTATTTTTGAAATTCCAAGGAATTTTGAGGGGCTCTCTAATTTTTCAAAGAATTACAGAAGATTTTTAATTATTTCAAATATGTTATTGAAGGATTTCGTAAGTTTTCAAATATTTTTAAATATTTGAAGGGATTACCAAAGATTTTTAAGAATTCAGAATATTTTAAAAGATTCCAAGGAATTTTTAATTTTTGTCGATAATTTAAAGGGACCTCAAAGAATTCTTAATGTTTTACTTAAAAAATTCCAAGGTATTTTTAAGAGCACTCAAAATTTTCAAGAAATTTCAATAGATTTTAAAGGTTTTCAAATATTATATTGAAGGATTTCTTAGGTTTTCGAAGATTTTTTTAAATATTTCAAGGTATTGCGAAAGGTTTTAAAGAAATTAAGAGAATGTAGGCTTTTTTAAAAGATTCCAAAGCATTGTCCAAAGATTTAACAAATTGCAAAGGAATTTGAAATATTTTAGGATAATTTAAAAATATTCCAAGGAATTTTTAATAAATTTCAATAATTTTAAAGTGTTCCAGAGGATTTGGAAGATTGTAGAGTATTTTCAAAATTCAAATAATTTTAATGAAGTTTAAAAAGTTTCAAAGATTTGAAATAGTTAAGAGTATTTTAAAAGATTCCAAAGAATTTTTAATTAATTACAATAATTTGAAGGTATTTCAAAGAATTTTAAAGATATCAGGTTTTTTTTAATTCAAAGTTTTTCAAATATTTCAAGGTATTACCAAAGATTGTTACGAAATTTCAAGATTTTAGGATATTTTAAAAGATTCCAATGCAGTTTCAAGAGCTTTAAAAAGATTCCAAGGCTTTCAAAGCATTTGAAACATTTTAGCCGTTCTTAAAATATTCCAAGGAAATTTTAATTTAATTTTATTTAATTTTATTTGTAAGTTTTTTAAGTTTTTTAATCATTTGAATGGATTACAAAGGATTTGAACGATTTTAGGGTATTTTAAAAGCATCTTCAAAAGATTTAAAAAAATTGCAATGGATGTTGAAAGATATGAAATATTTGAGAGTATTTTAAAAGATTCCAAGAAATTTTCAATTGATTCATTAATTTGTAGGGATTTCAAAATTTCCTAAAGATTTTAGAATTTATTTTTTTTTTAATTCAAAGAACTTGTTAAAAGCTCTAAACATTTTCAAGGGATTTCAGAATATTTTAAAGGATTTCAAGTATATGTAAGAGCTTTAAAAAATTACACAAAATTGGAAAGGATTTGAAATATTTTAAGAGATTCCAAGGGATTTCAAAAGCTTTTAAAAGTTTTAGGAATTTCCAAGGATTTGAAATATTTTAGGGGTTTTTTTAAAAATTCGAAGGAATTTTCAATTTATTCCAATAATTTGAATCTATGGTATTTTTCAAAATTCCAAGGAGTTTTCTAGAGTATTAATAAATTTCAATGGATATCAAAGGATTTTAAATATTTTATGGTATTTTTAATAATTCAGAGGAATTTTTAGAGCTTTCGAAAATGTCAAGGCGTTTCAAAAGATTTTAAATGATTTAAAATATTTTAGAGTATTTGGTACTATTCCAAAGAATTTACAATTGATTTCAGAAATTTCATGGGATTTCAAATTTCAACACTTCAAATTTTCTTCATTTTGAAAATATTTTTGGTTAAATTAAAAAAATTATGTTAGAGAAATGGTTTCTTTAATTCAAGACAAATAGTTTTCTGAAATTTATCAATTGATTTCAGTAATTTGAAGGAATTCCAAAGGATTTGAAATGTTTTGGGATATTTTTTAAAATTCCAAGGAATTTTCAAGAGCTTCAAAAAGTAACAAAGAATTTCCGAAAATTTGAATGAATTTTAAATATTTGAGGATATTTCAAGAGATTCGAAGGAATTTTCAATTGATTTCAATAATTTGAAGGAATTAAAGAATTTAAAAGATTTTACGGTATTTCTAAAAAGTCCACGTAGTTTTCTAGAGCGTTAAAAAAGGTCAAAGGATTTCAAAAGATTTTAAAGGATTTGAAATAGTTAAGTGTGTTTTAAAAGATTCCAAAGAATTTGCAATTTATTTCAGTTATTTAATCGGATTTTAAAGGATTCCAAGGTATTTTCAAGAGTTTGAAGAAGTTTCAAGGAATCTTAAAGGATTTTAAATATTTTAGGCGTTTTTAAAAGTTATTTTAATCATTTAAAGGATTTTCAAAGCATTTGAATTATTTTAGGGCATTTTAAAAGATTCTATTGAATTTTTAAGAGATTAAAAAAATTTCAAGAGATTTCCAAGGATATCAATGATTTTCAGAATTTTGGAAAAATATTCATGCGGTTGCAAAGATTTTCTTAGAATTTCGAAAGATATGGAATGATTTCACAGCACCTGATAGGTTTTAAAATATTCTAAAAGCTTACAGGATATTTTATAAGATATCCGAGGATTTCAATGATTTTAGGGGATTTTTCACTCAAGGTGTTTTAATAAATTTTACGGGATTTCAAGAAATATCGTCAAGTTTTACGGGATTTCATCATATTTTAATGGATTTCAAAGAATTTATTCAGTCAATTCAATGGATTTTTAAAAAGTTTTTGTTTAATTCATCTTGAAGTCTTTTAAACTCGCTTTACATTTGTAGGCATTTGATCAAATTCTATTGAATGCCCTTTTAATTTTTCTAAACTCATTTGAAACTTTATCAATTTTTTTCAATTCACTTAATTTTTTAAGTTGAGCTTGATTTTTTAAATTAATTTTTCATTAAATTCTTCTAAATTCACTCAAATTTTATTGCAATAAATGGAATTTTTTCGATCACAATTTTTATTTACAATTCTTTTGAATTCAACTTGAATTCTTTTGTAGTCATTAGTCACTTATTTGGTTAAAAATTAGTAGGGTTTCAAAGATTTGACGGGATTTGAAATTTTTTTTGGAATTCACCTTGAATTCTTTGTGATTCTCTTAAATTCTTTAATTTACTTGAATTCTTCTAAATTCAATTATTTCTATTTAATTTAATGGATTTTTTTGAATTTTTAAAAGTTTTTATTTAATTGATCCTAAATTATTTCAACCTCGCCTTGAATTCTTAGACATTTCATCAAATTCTTTTGGATTCCCTTGCATTTTTCTAACCTTATTTCAAAGTTTCTAAATTCAATTAAGCTTTTTTATATTTTTAATTTGTTTTCAATTCATTTGATTTTTTAAATCTACCTTGAATTCTTATGAATTTCATGGAATTCTTCTCGTTTCTCTTCAACTCCTCTAAATTAACTAAAATTTTACGGAAATCAATGGAATGTTTTGGATTTTAAAAATTTCTTCTAATTCTTTTGAATTTAAGTTGATTTTTTTTTTGGTAGTCATTAGTGATTGGAATGCACCCTGAATTTTTTCAAATTTTTTTTGGAATTCTCTTGAATTCTTCTCAATTCTATTTAATTCCATGGATTTTTTTGAATTTTTAAAAGTTTTTATTTAATTGATTCTAAATTCTTTTAACCTCACCTTGACTTCTTAGGCATTACATCAAATTATTTTCAATTCCAATGCATTTTTCTAAGCTTATTTCAAAGTTACTGAATTCAATTAAGTTTTTTCATATTTTTAAATTGTTTTCGAAAATCTCGAAAGCATTGTTGTCGCTTTTCCTTAATGCCGATTGGGTAATTTGAAAAACGTGTAGGAAGGAATGTTGCCAAATTCACACGCATAATTAAGAATTGAGTTTCAGTTGAAGAACAGTGACAAAGAATATCACATTTGTGTGCATAATAGAACTGACAAAAATTTAAGATTTATTAATTTAAAATTTCATTATATTCTGAGTTTAAATAATTCATTTTCAACTAAGAAAAAGGCAATTTTCAACAAAATATTTAAATTTTTAAACAAACTGATGAATCTTTCATAAAAACAAATTAATTCTCAACAAAAAGTCTAAAGGTTAATATTTTCACCAAAAAATATTTTAATTTTCCATAACGAAACTGCTAAATAAAACCAAAAAATTCGATTTTTTAACCAAAGAGTTGCATTTTCAACCCAGAAAGATATGTCAATCAATAAAGAAAAAAATGACATCTAATATGTTGAGCCTTCAAGCCGTAAAGACAAATTTTTGAAAAAGAAAGTTGAATTTATAACCCAAAAATATGCATTTTCTACCAAAGTAATTGAAATTTCGACTTAAAAAAGACGATTTTTCAACAAAATAATTATGAAATAAATTAAAATAAAAGAGAATTTTCAACTGAAAAAAAATCAATTTTTTAGCAAAAGTGGAAAAGCTACATTTTCAGACCAAAAATATTAATTTTCAGCAAAATAGACTAATTTTCAACTAAAAAATATATATTTTCAACAAAAAATAGAATACTTTAATTTTAAGTTAGAAAAATAAGTTTTTAACGTAATAAAGTAAATTTTCAACGAAATAGCTAAATTTTCAACTAAGCATATGAATTTTTAGCCAAAAAGATTAAATGTCTGTGAATAAAAAATTTCGACAGAAAGTGGAATAGTTAATTTACAATTTAAAAAACCCATAATTTTCAACAAAGAAATAAAATTTTAGCCCAAAAGATAAATTTTCTACTAAAAAAGACAATTTTTCATCAAAATAGATGAATTTTCAACTAAAAAAGATAAATTTTCAAGAAAAAATAGAACAATTTAATTTTCAGTCAGAGAAATATGTTTTCAACCAAGGGAAATAAATGTTCAACGAAATAGATCAATTTTCACACAACAAATAAATCTTCAACACAAAGATTAAATATCTAGAAAACAAATTTCGACAAAAAATTTAGTTACATTTTTAGTTAAACACAAAATTTGATTTAAAAAATCTAATGTTCAACCAAAGAAATTAATTTTCAACCAAAAAAGTTAATTTTTTATGAAAAAGAATCATTTTTAACAAAATATATTAATTTCCAACCAAATATTTGAGTTTTTAATGGAATTTTCTACCTTATAGTTGAATTTTCAACCAAAATGGTGAATTAGACACCAAGAAGGTTAATATTCTACTAGAAAAGACACAGCTCCAACAAAATACAGAAATTTTCAAACAAATAGTTGAATTTTCAACTGAAGATGATCGATGTTCAAATAGTTAAATTTTCAGTTGAAAAATTAATTTTTTACCGAAAAAGATTAACATTTTACAAAATACATGAATTTGAACCAAAAAGGTGAATTAGTCACCAAGAAGATTAATTATTTACCACAAAAGACAAAATTTCAACAAAATACAGAAATTTTCAACCAAATAGTTTAATTTTCAACTGAAGAAGATAAATATTCAACTAAAAATGGAATAATTCAAGTTTCAGTTTGAAACACAATTTGAAAAGAATATTAACAAAATAGTTCAATTGGATAAAAAATATCAAATAAAATGATGAATCGTCAACCAAAAAAATTAATTTTTAACAAAAGTAGTTCCACTTTAAACCAAGTAGTTGAATTTCAAACCAAAAAAAGATTTTTCAGTCACTATTCACGATTAGCGAAAATCTTGAAATTTTTATCAAATAGTTATATATTAGAAGAAAAATCCTGGGATCAACGTAAAATTTACATGATGATTCGAGCAAGAACTGCTTTAAATGCCCTGTAAATTCCAGATTTTTCCGTTTTTCTTTCTATGAGATATTTATTTTAAAAAATATGGAAAACCTCTAAAGTGTGAAGTTGTGAAGTGAAATTTGTCATATTACAGGAAGAATACCCTTTTGACTGCTTTTTTTTTTGTACACATTTTTTTCTGTATAATCCATAAAAAAATGGTGGAAAATAAACCGAGTTTTTTCTAAAGAAGGGTAAAATAGTCCGCACGTTGCGCGCACAATGTTCTATTTTCTATAATAATTCCTAAACTATGCTTGTGCACATGTTCTAAGTTGTTTTTCATCTTCTCAGGCTTTACAGAGAACGAATTACCCAAGTGGACACGAAGCTAAGCGAAGTTCGCGTAGGAAAATCAGAAGAATACCTGATGCCGTTGGAAAGACTCAAAGAAAATATGAAAACAAAGCAGGAAGTCGCCGAAATCCTAAGGCAATTTCGACTTCAGAACATCAAGAACAAATATGAAGCAGAGGAGCAAGCAGCTTCGCAGAATTTTAAGAGTGAAAAAGAACTCATCTGGGACACAATTCACGGCGAATTGCAGGAGAAAATTCGCAGACTCGAGGAAGATAGAAATAATGTAGATATTTCTGCTGACTTGTGGCAAATTTCCAGTGGAAAAAGACGAAGGAATCACACCGATAGAAGAAGAGCAGTTTCGGTTTCTGGACCTTTTATAGTTTATATGCTCAAAGACGAAGATATTTTAGAGGACTGGGCACTTATCAAAAAGAGTGTGAGCAGTCGAAAGGCGGAAATTCTTTAACAATTCGAGGGTGAGATTATTTCTGCATCGAGGAAAAGACGATTGATAACGGAATATTAAAAGTGCTTCTGTAAAATGACTTTTACAATGAACTATAAACATTTTTGGTGTAATATAGGTAAAAAGAAGATACTATTTTCAGTAAGAATCGGACATTCACGACGGGTTCGTAAATTAAAGTTAACAGAGTGACCTGTGAAATGTGTATAATTAGAATTATATAATATTTAGCACTTGATTTTCTTTTGGTAAGTTCTGATATTACCGACCGGTTCAACTGCTTATCGATTTAAAATCCAATACTAGGTGTGACTGATAAAATACCGGTAGCAAATCTGGGTAAAGCAGAATTTCGAAGTGTCGGTATTATCATGAAAGCTCAGGAAAATCGATCAAATTTACATTTAAATAACCCAAAAAGATTGAAAATTATGAAGAGCATTTATAAGGTGACTGAATCCATTTCAAATCATGCAGGTTGGCGAGTGATCTGTTCAGGATTGGCGAGATTTTTACATTTTTTACGATTATTTTGAAATTTTAAGGGTAAAAAGACTTTTTTGGCAATGTTACTTTAAAAAAGCGTGCCATTTTTTAGACGTTACGGTTTTATTGTTTCAGTTGATCTAGTCTTTTTCACTCTCAAAATTCAGAAAAAATCGAGAAAATAATTTTAAAATGATAAAGATATTTCGATTTGTTGAAAATAAGAAAGAAAACAAAAATTCCCATTAATTTTTTTTACATAAGAAAATTTTTTATTTAAATAAAGCCCTTTTTGCGATTTTTTATATTTTAAGATTTGTCTTGCTCCAAGTTGCCTAGTTTTTTTCTCAGTGTTTCTAAAACTATGAGAAAAACAAAGAAATAATGAAAAGTCGTAAAGTTATGTCGATTTATTGCAACATTGAAACACGAAAATTTCTCAAAACAGCTACTATTTTTTTCGTTTAAATTTGCAAGAGCTAGTTTGGCTCTCAGTCAAAGAAATTTTTTTGTCCTAAAGAAGTGTTTTTTTATTGAAATTTTTATTTAATTTAAAATTATTTTCTACTTTTTAAGAATATTGTTGGTTAAATGAAAAGAAAATTATGTTAAAGAAACGGTTTCTTTACTTCAAGATAAATAGTTTTCTGAGTGTACTGTTATTTTTTACATAAAATCAGAAAACTGTTATTTTATTGGACGTAAATATATAATGCGTCAAAAATTATTTATAAAACTATATATTATCTATCACTCCTGAAAATTTAAACAAAAAAAGGTTTGGAGAAAAATTCGTGTCTTAATTTTTCAAAAAATCAAAATAGCTTTACCATTTTTTATTTTTTCTTCGCTTTCCTCATCGGGTACGAAAGAGTGAAGAAAAACTTAACAAACTGGGACAAAAAGAATTAAAATCTTGGAAATTCCAAAATGGGCAAGATTTTGAAGAAAATACTTGAAATAATTTCTCAAAAAATCAATATAGCTTTACCATTTTTATTATTTTTTCGCTTTCCTCGTCGGTTTCGAAAGAGTGAAAAAACTTAACACACTGAAACAAAAATTCTTAAAATCTTAAAAATTCCAAAAAAAAAACAAATTACAAAAAAAAATGTCAAAAGCAATGTTTTTCTCTCGAAAACCGAAAAAAAAATACTGAATGTGAAATGTATGGCAAGTAGACTAATTAGTACCTATTATTCCCAAAATTTTGAGGAAAAGAAAACTGGGATTTTTAAGAAAAAGATTTTTCTTATTTTCAAAAAATTGTAATGAAGTTACCATTTCTTATTATTTAAAAATTTGTTTTTGGTGAATTTTAAGATTGAAAAAAACTGCATAAACTGAAACAAGAAAAACCTTAATGTTTCGAAAAAATCTAAAAATAGCACGGTTTTTAACCAGTTGACTAGTAATGACGCATACATGCGTCATATTAGCTTTTTTTTCTAGTTAAAAACTAATTTTTTAAATTAGTAATATAAATGTTATTATTTAAAGTTATTCTTCTTGGTTAAAATATTATTTTCAACAAATCGAAATAAATGTACCATTTATTTTTATAAAAAAAAATAAAATGGTGCATTTTGAAAAAGTGCCAAAATCTGGATAAACTGAAAGAAGAAAAACCTTAGTGTCTCGAAAAATGAAAAAATGGAATTTGAATTTGAAATTACAAAATTCAAAATAGCGGATCCAATATGGCAGACCAAAATGCAAAAAGTCACGTGATTTCAATGAAAGGAATGAAAAATAATCGTAAAAAATGTAAGAGTGTCGCTATGTTAATTTAAAAAAAAAATACGTAGCCTTATTTTCTAATTATAAAAAAGATTTTTCATTGGAAATCCAATTCCGAACATCTCACCTGCCAGTCTGCATAATTTGAAATGAATTCGATCTGTATATCTTGTTGATAGTTCAAGTAGATTTGTAAGATGTAAATATTTTAGATAATAAGAAAATGCTGATATTGTAAAGTTCTTCCACTCAGAATGAATCGTGCCCTGTAAATTTTGTTTCTTTTTATTTTCCAATTGACAGAAAATTGGGAAAAACAAATAACAGGATGTTTTTTCAATTTTTCCAAAAAATTGATCTGTTTTCGAGTTCAATAATCTTTGTAAAAAATAGTGAACTTGAGACTACTTTCGAATATTTATTATGTGATCGAACGTACAATTATTTTAGATTTTATAGCGCTTTGTACTTTACATTGATATAAATAATTCTACGAGTGTAAATAAGAAATAAATCGTGGTCGAAACTTAAAAGCGAATTTAATACTTTTAAATGTAATTTTTATTTAGGCTATTTACAACACATACGTACAATACGTGACCTTTGCTTAAAAACTATTTCGCGCTCGACCGAAATTGCGCTCCCGTTACAATAGGGGAGTTTTGCGAAAATTCAAATTTAACAATAGAAAAATTGATTTTTTCTATACAAATTAAGAAGTAAAATTTATAGTTTATTCGTAAAATAAAGTAAAAGTATAAGTCATTCAGTTTGAAGCGAAACAATTCAGAAATTGAGATAATCTTTATTCTTTCTTGCATAATTCTGAATTTACAAATATAACATTATTTTTTATTGGAAGAACGTTTCAAACTACAATTTCCAAAATTTTCTATTTTCATGGCGAAAATCAGCAAATCCGATAATTTCGGGTTGAAAATTCAACGGTTTTGTCGAAAATTCGTCTTTTTGGTTGAATTTCACTGATTTTGATTAATAATTAAAATCTTTCTTGGTTAAAGATTCAACTACTTGGTTGAAATTCGAAATTAGTTTTTAAACATATGCTTTATTGGTTGGATATTTTTCTCCTTGGTTGAAAATTTAATTACTTTGTTGAAAATTTGTTGTTTTTGAAAATTAATTTTTTTAAACTAAAATTTAACTATTTTATTTTCATTTAAAGCTGATTTTTTTTAAACTCTAATAATTGGTTGAAAACTCGTATTTTTTGTTTGAGTTCAACGGGTTTCAATTTAAAATTATAATCTTTTTTGGTTTAAATATCAACCATTATATTTTTTTTCAGAATTATAAATAATAAAATATAATTAGTATAGTAATAGTAATATAGTAACAGTATATAGTAATAATATAATATAATAAAATTAAAAAATAATGTTTTTTTTATGGAAAGTTTGATGAATTGGTTAAAAATTCATTTGTTGCTTGAAGATTCTTCTGTTTGTTGCAAATTTAACTATTTTGCTTGAAATTCTTTTTTTTTTTTTTTTTTGTTAAAAATTCTCTTTTTTCAACAAGAAGTTTAACTATTTCATTTTGGTTGAAAATTGATCGTTTTTATTTAAAAATGTAATTTTTGGAAATCTCGTATTTCTTGTTAGAATTCAACGGTTCTTAATTCAAAATTATAATTTTTTGTTGTTGAAATGCCAACTATAAAGTTTTTTCGTTGAGGATTCTGCTCTTTGGTTGAATATTCAACTGCTTTATTGAAAGTGGAACTACTTCAAAAAAATTCTTTTGATAAAGATCCACCTCCTTGGTTAAAAATTCAAATATTATGTTGAAAATTAGTTTTTTTTTATAGTAGAAAACTAATTTTTTAACTTCAAAATTTGAATATTCTATTTTTGGTTGAAAATGTATCTTTTTTGGTAGACAATTATTATTCTTGGATAAAAATTTATTTCGTTCTTCTTGTTTTAAAATTCATCTTTTTGTTTGAAAATTTAGCGATTTTGTTGAAATTCCTTGTTTTTTTAAATATATATATTTTTAATTAGTTTGTTCATTCAACTGAAAATTAAACTATTACATTTTTGGTTGAAAATTTATATTTTTCGGTTAAAAATTTAAGTAAATGGTGAAAAATCATCTTTTTTGGTAAAAAATTCATCTTCTCGGTTAAAAGTTCATTTTTTTGGTTGAAAACTTACTTCTTTGGTTTTAAATTTAACTATTTCCTTGAAAATTAGATGCTGATTTTTTTTTGCTTGAAAATTTATCTGTTTTAGTTGAAAGTTCTTGTATTTTGTTGAAAATCCGTCTTTTTTCATAGCAAATTATTCTTCTTTTTTGAAATTCATCTTTTTGCTTGAAAAATTAAGCTATTTTGTTGAAATTCCGTTTTTTTTGTGTTGAAAATTAATTTTTTTATTTAACTGAAAATTGAACTATTCCATTTTTGGTTAAAAAATTATATTTTCCAGTTAAAAATTTAACGAAATGGTTGAAAAATCATCTTTTTTGGTAAAAAATTATTCTTGTTCGATAATTCAAGTATTTGATTAAAAATGTTTTTTTTCTGTTGGAAAAATTAATTTTTTTAACAGACAATGTAGCTATTCTACTTTTGCTTAAAAATGTACCCTTTTTAGTGGAAAATTATTTTCCTTGTTAAACTAAACTTCGATTTTTGTTTCGAAAATTATATGTTTTACTTAAAAATTCCTTTTTTTGGTTGAAAATTAGTTTTTTTCGATTTCATTTAAACTGAATATATAGTTCATTTTAGTTTAAAATTTGTCTTTTTGGATGAACATTAAACGCTTTTTTTTTAAATTCGTTAGTTTTGGGTTAAAAATTACACTATTCCATTTTTGGTTCAAAATTGATCTTGACTGGTTGAAAATTCAACTACATTTTTGGTCTGAAAAATAGAAAAAATGATTAAATCACTTACTTTGTTACGTTCTTTCAGTTTCCCTTTCATATATTACAAATTTCACAAATTTTTAAAATTCTGGACTACTCAAGAAAAACTGACCAGTAATTAAAAAATTCAATTTTTTCTTTTCAAACTGAATGACTTACACTTTTACTTCGTTTATTGAACAAAGTATCAACTTTATTTATTTTTTTGTAGAAAAAAAATTACATTAATTAAATTTGAATTTTCACGGAACTGGTAAACTTCCCTATTCTTAAACCTTTTTTTTTCTATTTTTCCGTGTGTTGTTCATTTGCTCGTCTTAAGTTCGTTCGCTCATTTAAACACGCGAGCATCTGATATGTTACAAACTTTTTAGGAACATTTTGGCGAGCGATATTCTGAAAGGTCGCGGATAAACTGCAGCCCAGGAAAAAGTGAAAAATTCTTTGCAGAGTTAGAAAAATTATCGACCGATCTTTTTTATTTTAGATAATTGATAAAAAAATGTAAATTTTGTTAAGGTCATGTAACGAGTGGGTCACGTGACCGGCTTCCTGCCTTACCGACACTTTTTTATTTGTAAACTTATTTTCACACGAATTGCCACATCGAGTTGAAAATTTTGGATAATAAATAAGTAGCACTAAGAAACGCGCCTCTGGTCCTAAATTTTTATTATTATGAAAAAAGTTTTTCTTACATAATTTGTTTTTTTGCTTTTTTCATAATAATACAAATTTAGGACCAGCGCTGCGTTTCTTAGTGCTTCTTATTTATTATCACAAATTTTCAATTCGATGTGGCTATTCGTGTGAAAATAAGTTTACAAATAAAAAAATGTCGGTAAGGTAGGAAGCCGGTCACGTGACCCACTCGTCAAATGGCCTTAAGGGCTGAAATTTCTTTTGTATAGCATTACAATTTCACAAAATTTTATTAAAATCGAACAACCAACTGCAGATCCTGATATTTCAGACGTGTACTGACCCAACAACATTTCAGCGACTTGCTTCAGAAGATAAAATGCGTATTTTCTCCAAAAATCCACACTTACATTTTTTGCCAATTTTTTGTTCAATTCGGCCTTTTATAAGTAAAAAAACCCTCTAATTTTTATGTGGGCTACACCATTTTCTTGGTTAGGAAAAACTTTGTTTCATAAAATCGAATTTTCGCATTATACTCGGAAATAACGAAAGATAAAAAGAAGTGGTAAGATGAAAGTTTGCTAATTTAGAAAAGCTCTACAAAAAATAGCTCTTGTTTTTTTGTGATATCTGGCAAGGTTTAAGAGAGAAGTATATTTTCAGGAACAAAAGTTCTCCTGGTCTGAAACATAGTTTAGCAAGCATAATACTGATAGGATGCCTTCCTCATACAATCAGAAACTATTAAAAAATATTGGAAAAAATTAAAAAGGTGGGGTTTTCCAACAACAAATTATTCGGAACCTACCCGACTTGAAATGGATTTGGTCTAGTACATAATATAAATAGCGAGCTATCGGATGAATTAAGAATGAGTCCATTTTTTAGTAAATATGCATGATTTGCTAATAAAACATACCTGGTTTAATGGTTATAGCCTCCGTCTTATCCAATTCTACTTCTTTTTCACTTTGCAAAGCATCTAATTGTTTTTTCAACTCTTCATTTGCTAACTTTTCTTTTTGCAGCAACTTTCGGTCTTCTGCATGCTTTGCATTGTAAATGCTACTTTCAACGTCCATAACTTTACTGAAAGACTCATTGAATGAATCAAGAAGGTTTAATTCTGCTTGAAATTGCATATGCAAAGCAGTAGGATGTAGCTAATATGAAAAAATATATTTATTGAAAAAATGTAAACGATTGATACAGCCTTTTCAGGGTGGTCGCGATTCTACAAAATTAAACTCTACACAGCAAAACTCCACGCAGCTAATTCTACACAATCATATTTATTTAACAAGTTATATTGGGTTGGCCAGAAAGTCTTGATCGTTTTCAGTTTTATTCGGCAACGCTTTCTACAAAATTACAGTGAACACTAATCGCTGATAATAAATTTGAAACCAGATTTCCAAAATTCCAAATGGCTGAGCCAATATCATAAATATAAAAAAACTTTTTTTACATATGGTCCGCCATACTGGCTCAGCCATTTGGCATTTTGAAAATCTGATTTCTCATTCGTTATCAAAGACCCAAAAAACCTCAGAGTTAATCATTTTAAGTTTAGACACTGAGTTTCTTGAGAGTACAAATTATTTATATATGGCCGTCATATTGGATCAACCATTTTGAATTTTGAAAATGTAACTTCAGATTCGATATCTGTGACCCTAAAACCCCCAGGGTAAGTAATTTTAAGTTCTTTGAAGCAAATAGGGCTATAGGCTGATGAGTTACTGAGCTTTGACCCATTCGGAAGTAGTGGTGCAGATTTTTCATGATATCTCAAGAACGGATTACCCGAATGCAAATTACTTTTCAGATTATTATTTGGCATACAAGAATATGGCCCTTGTTCAAGTTAAAAAATTAATATTACCTAAAAAAGGGTAGATTCAATGTTTCGCAATTTTGTATAGATTTTTTCAAGAAACATTGTAGCTATTGTAAAAAGAGGTGATATTTGAAATCCTAAGAAATCTTTGATTTTTTTACAACAACAAAATCTCTAAAATAGGTTTGAAACGATTTTCTAATAAAAAAATAAGTTGCAAATATCTTTTAAACTCCACTTGATGGTACAAAATGGAGGGCACATTCGTGTTCAAGATCCAAAAAGATTTCGGAAATGATGTCGCCATTAACGGCAACATAGGTAACTTTTATTGACCAGTGTTATGACTAGTTTTTCTTGTGCAGAGTCCTTTAATCTCAACACAGTAACATGTAGAATTTATTGGTGTAGTTTTTAAAATTAAAAAATAATAATAATAATTAAATTCCCGTGTGTAGAATATTCGTTTCCAGGATTTAATTTTGTAGAATTGATTTAAATTAGCAAAATTTAATTTATAACTTTATGTCAAATTTCTCAGCGTAAGATTTATTTGGGTAGGGTTTGAAAAAATATTTTAGTTTCATGTCGTTTAACAAGTATTATTTACTAAATTATATATTCTAGAGTTTTCTCAGGCAGACTATTATAATGTCGAGTATTCTTTACTTTTGCCTTGTACTGAACAATGATTGGTATATTAGTTTATAAGTTCGTTTAAAAAAATTGGTCACGTGACAGTTTGATACATGCCCTGAATGTATTAAAGAAATATGTGACCGTCCACAAATAAAAGGACTTGACTCCCGGGAGCTACATTTTACAAGAGGAGCGATTGACGAGGCGGTCCAACACAGGAACTCCATAAGAGAACCTCACTTTGCAGTTGAATAAGAATTCAAATTTCGCAGATAAGAGAATTTTTTTTATTATGAAAGAGCAACTTAAAAATTGTCGATTGGTTTAAAAAACTACATATGAATTTTTAGGGAGTTAGATCTCTTTCTTCGTGGACTGTCACATATGATTGTGTAGAGTGCCGGCGTGTAGAATTTTACCGTGTAGATTTTAATTTTGTAGAATCGCTACCGCTCCCCAGCCTTTTATGCTGAAAGTATCACTTTCGATAGAAAATTTTTATGTTATTATCTTCCAATATCACTTCTATTTGTAATTTTAAACATATACAAAAATCATAACAACTTTTTTTCGCTGACAAGTGTGACATTGACATGAAAGAGTTAAAAATCATAAATTAATAGAAATTAATTATACCAATTGAAGTCCTTCTCCTTTATCGTCCGCTATGACTTTTGGTGTGTTCTTTAAACATTTACAGTTTTCTTCCTTAGAATTCTCTTGCAGAAACTGTTTTCTTCTTTTCGACCGAAGCATTAGATTTATGTCAGGAGTAACCAAATTCGAAAACTCTTCCTGCTGCAAGTAACTATCATCCCTGAATGAAATTCTTCTTGGATCAAGAAGCATTTCAGAAAATGAGGTGTTTATGGAGCTTTTCGATTCAGCCTTCATAACCCCTTGAATCCGATCTGATGTAACGCTATGAATCATAGAGTCTTCATTTTTTTTATTATTTTGCACAGAGAAATCTTCTGTCTCTAAATTTCTGTGAATACTTTGCTGATTTGACTGGTTGACTAGATTTCTTACTGGTTTCTCGAGTTCCTTCACTTTAGATACTCGCGAAGGTATTTCAAATGATTCACTATACATTTGATGTTTTGTAAAACTGGTATGTGCATTGTATTCAGTATCTACTTCTTCTAATAAATCCGGACAAGTGGCTGAAGCTTTATCTTGTAAATTTGCATTCCTTTCAGGTAAATTTATCAAGTCGTTACTAAAAGATCTTATTTTCAATTCCAAAGATTTATCTCTTCCGGATCTAGAATGCTGAGTATTTGAGTATCGATGTCTTTTATCTTCATCCTTTTTCATAATACAAGTGGCAGAATTTTTAACTTTTTGTTTTTTGAGCCCAAAATCAGTTTCTCTCGGTAAATTATAGAGGAAGCTTTCGTTTCTGACTTTTTTTACTGCTGATCCAGAAACATCTTTCCTAGATACATGCTCCATATTTTTTATTCTTTTGGATTTATTTTTTGAAGAGTTATCAGCTTTAGAAATACTCGAGTCATCCTTTTTAATCCTCTTAGACCTGTTATCTTTTTCCCTAGAATTGTCTCTAAAGTAATCTTTCTTCTTGACTACATTAGGTGGAACAGAAAAATCTGGTGTTTTTAGACTTTCGTCATTCTCATCATTTGATAGAAACACATTTGAGGATGAGAAATCTAGCTTGCGTTGAACCCTGTCCAAGCTTTTAGGTGTTTTTACTTCTTTTTGTATGCAATCCTTTGAAATCATATCAAATTTGTTCAGTGACACTTCACTCAACGATGAACTTTCACGAATAGAGTAATCTAAAATCTTTGGAGAAACTTTTAAATCTGTCACTTTTAATGGTTTTATGAAATCCATTCTTTTATTGGATTGAAAAAATGTTTGCCTTTGATTTGAATTGATATTGAACTCATCTAAGTTTATTACCTCTTGTTTATTTTCTGAGGGCTCACGTGCTTTTTTACAGTTGGCAGAATATCCACTTATTGCAAATTTCCTTTTCAACGCCGTTATAAAAGCAAAAGGATATGGTTTAACATGTTTTTGTATTAACCCATCATTTGAACTTCCCTGCATTGGTTGAGTAGGTAAATCCATCAAAACTTTATCACTGCCTTGATTTTTACCTTTTTTCTGTCCTTGTTTGAAGTCAACAAACTCTTGGATTTTTCAGTCTGCAATGATAAAATGTCTTTAATATTTCTTATGTGAAAATGCCAGGAAATTAAACAAAACGTGGGTTCCAGTGTTAGTTGGTTTCGAAACCCGATGGAAACCCACTAATTTCAGGTGGTCCACTAAAACAGATACCGCATTTTTTTAGCATTCTACCGAATCGTAATCGGTTCGTAATGCGGTTTATTTGTCTTTCTATAAAAAAGAAATGAAAATCATAGAGAGTTAATAAACAAATAAAAGTAGTATTTGGGTTTTTTAATCAATCGGTTAGCGTTACGATTATTTGCGGTCGGGGAACGAATTGAAGCAATAAAAGAAACATATCATTCATTTACTTAAACCTTCGCTCTAAAGTATTGATTTTAACTTCTAACATTTTGAGAGTTCGAACAAATTTTTAATGTTTTTTTTTCTCTTTTTATTATTATAAGGTAGACAAGATAAAACAGAGTTGCTAACACAGTAGGGAATTAGGAGTACAATGCCCAGAAAAGGTTAACGCCAATGACGAATTTAAAATATAAAATAAAAGGTGATTTATTACCACTGGGTCCATGACATTTATTTCAATGATTAGACAGCTTATTAACTTCCGCGTCGAATAAACCCTAGTAGAGATATTTTGGAAGCTTTGAAAATGATATTACAGGTCCGACTTCTTGCTTGAAACGGTAGAAAACGTAATGTATCGCTCGTAAATCATGTTAACTCCTTCAATATGCTTTGCGCTCTTCAAGCTCCAGCTCCCAGGACCAGAAGATATACGTAGACCAAGAGTCACGTAGGCAAAGCAGACTATCGGCATCCCTTTTTTGCCAAAGGCAAACACATGCGTGCAAGCGAGAGGGTAACAGGCGCAAATCGTACCTGGGTCGGCTCACGTATAGTCGTACAATCAAGAACAGTACTTTGTATTTTCCTACGAAAAAAATACGGAGTCCGAAACGTAGCCACTTTTTAACTTAATTCTACATGTTTTTTATTACTTGGACCTTTGACACCGAAAACTTATTTACTTTCCTACGAAAATTTCAGGAAATTTTTTTCATCAATAATTTGAAAAGATAAACTTACATTAGAAAAAATAATTATTAATGCTGATTGTTGCACAAAGCTTTCCAAAGGTGTTCTAATGATCCTGTCGAAAATCAGTAATGACGGCCCTGGCGTCGGCTGATAACGTGGCTTTTACACGCTCCGTAGCTTTTTGCTAAAATTCGTCGGTTTTCGGTGGAATTTACATCAGTTAAGAGGGCTGGGGACATGAGCTTTTGTAAGGTCATCACCCGCCACCGTTTCCTTCGAAAGTATAGGGAAAAATATGACTTGTCTGGTATGCCAGGATTCAGAAAAGAATGAGCTTCAAACGACATTTTTCAATTTTTTATAAACATTTATCTTATTAAAAATATACTTGGTCAAAGGTACCCTACTTTTGAAGACTAATTTCTCGG
Organism: Andricus grossulariae; assembly: GCA_011634705.1. Classification (NCBI taxonomy): domain Eukaryota; kingdom Metazoa; phylum Arthropoda; class Insecta; order Hymenoptera; family Cynipidae; genus Andricus; species Andricus grossulariae. The sequence continues at coordinate 48 of JAABKJ010006191.1, read as the reverse complement.
CTTGTAATGAATATTTCGCAAATTTTCAAAATGTCCAGACTAGATTGA
>JAABKJ010006190.1:0-22217 GCA_011634705.1 Andricus grossulariae | reverse complement strand
TCTTACGTAATTAAAATTCATCCAACATTATATGGGCAAAAATAAAAAACTGGAAAATATTCGATTTCGAATTGAATTTTAAATATATGCCCTTACTACAAATTCTGCTTTAAAGTACACTGATAGAAGTTTCTGTAGGAATTTTCAGAAACACGTGACTAAAGCTTTATGCAGTAACCGTTTTTAAATAATAGTAAACAGAAACGTGAATTTCAGAAATTACAACTGCATAAGGCTTGAGTCACGTATTTCAGAAAATTATGTTACGATTCAAGAATTTTCAGATACTTATCGGTCAAGCACGAGATCGGTAAATTGTTTATGTTTTATAGCGGAAATTCTCTTTCTAAATAAAATTGTGACCATACTCAGTTGTTATATAGTCTAATTTTAGTATAAAACCAAGAGCTTGAATTCCAAAATAATAAAACTATTGGTTTCACGCAAAAATTATACATTTTTCGGCTCTATTTTCTCTCAGACAGGATTACCGCTACAGATCCAAAGAGCAATATCGACTTCTAACATTATGAAACAAATGGATTTTAATTTGACTTGAATATTTCAAATATAAAAAATAAAACGTAATTAAAAAGACACTTGAAATTATAATATACCATCGTATTTACCAATTGAGTGAAGGACAATCGCGACGGTGAGAAATATGATACCAATAATCTTCATATTTTCGAAATACAGTCAATTGCCTATTGATGATTTTTCTGAATTGTGTAACTAGTTAATATTCTAGAATCTGCGTTCTGAGAGTAAACATAATTTTTCAAACATATTTGTACATCGCAAATCTTCCTTCTTCAAGAAAAGGACAACAGATGCCGTAGATTTATAGACATAATGTACAATATGTCGCTTCGCTCACAAGTTTCAGATTAAGTTTGAATTTTGAAAATAAAGGTCAAACTATCGTGTGTCTTTTATCAAAAAATTAAATTGGTAATTGGTAATGTCATTTTTCACGATTAAAACAACCATCTTTACCATCACGCTATTAATCTTTCACTTATATTCTACTCTATACTTTTCACTTCTGAAATACATAATCTTACTCTTATCCACGTTTACTGCTAGACCCTTTACTCTCATACTCTTCAAATACTCTCATCATGAGATTAATTCCTCCTTCATCATCTGCTGATGGCACAGCGTCATCTGGATATGCTAGTGAATACAGTTTGCCTGTTCTTAATGTTGTCCCCTCTTTCCCTTTCCTCTCCATCTTCTCCTCTTAGTCTGCCAAAAGAACACTAAATAGAAGTGGACTCAACGAGCACCCTTGCTTGAGCCCCCTTCCCGACCAGAATTCCTCTCCTTTCTCTTCTCCTATCTTCACCCTCATCTTAGTTTCCACAAATATTTCTTTTATCCTTTATATCAAACCTTCGTCCACTCCTCTCTCTTTCATGGCTATCCATAACACTATTCTGTTAACTGAGTCAAATACTGCCTTAAAATCTACAAACAGTGCGACTAATTACCCTTTCTCACGCCCTAGGTTTCTATTGATTATATCGTTTAGCACGTAGATGTTGTCCGTGGTTCTCATCCCTTTCTTAAAACCCGTTTGGTCGTGTGGTATACCTCCCTCGTCTTCCATGTGTTTTTCAACCTCCTTCCAAGTACTACCGTGTATTTTTATTCCACCGACATGAGTGTGCTGCCTCTATGTTCCTCCACCCGTTTGCCCTCTCCTTTTTTAATCGACGGTACTGTCAGCCATGTCGTCCATTTCTCCGGCCACCCTTCTCCTCTCCACACCTTGTTGCAAATCTTACACATCTATTCTTTCACCCTCAATCCTTCGTATTTCAGTGCTTCATTTTCCAAGCCATCCTCTCCTGTGGCCCTGTTTCTTTTCGGCCTCGCAAACGTCTCATTCACCTCTACCCTACTAATCTCGTTTTTCGATTTCCTCATCTCTCGCTGCCGTTTTTCTTCCTTCTCCCTTAACCCTACTCTACACGCCACATAATAGACCCTTGAAATACTTTTGTCCACTCTTTCATTTCGATTTCTTCATTTATGCCCTTCCTCCCTCCTCTTTCCCTGTTTATCACATCCCATTCCCTCCCTCCCTTTACTGCTTTCTCCACCTCTTCGATGTACCTTTCTTTCTCCTTCTATATTTTTTCCTCATCATTCTTTCAAGCTTTCTCTTTCTCCTATTAAGGTCCCCTTTTTCCGTTTCCCTTTCATCCATTTTCTTACATTCTCCTTCACCCTGTCTTTACTTTCCCTGCATTCATCGTCCCGTCAGCCACTCATGATTGGCCAATCAAGTTCGAGCAGTCCCCAACATGGGGCGCTATGACTAATCATAGGCATCGTAGAGAATCTATATAAGAACAACATAACCTGAAACTTCAGTTTCAATTCAGTCCTGAAGAAGTGAACTGCAATGTTCACGAAACGCCGGCAAGATTCATAGTTTTGCACACGATTGAAACCCGAAAAAGCTTTAAATTTAAAATCTAAATTTATCATAATGAATCATCGTGAAAGCATTAAATCTATTGTTAAAGAACTCTACGAGGAGATTTTTCTTACTAAAACTATTATTTTAAGCTTAGATCTTCTCAAGCTAAGCTACTAACATCTTTAGCTTTCTCAAAACGGTGTAGGGACAATAACATCGTCCCAAAATTCTTACAGTTGAAAAACCATTTGGAAACATCTAAATACGAATAAATTCTAAATATTAAAACTATTAAAACTTCACCTTCACTCGAAAAAAAAAAGTTGACAAATAACTTCCAGTAAGGCACGCACCATTAACTGACACAGGAAAAAGCATCTCTAAGCATCCTCTCAGCAATGAAATGATTTCATCCTTTTCTAAAGGACATAATTTAGCAGTAGCTCCCCCCAAAATTCCAAAAGAAAAAATAATCAGTTTGGAATTCACAATATATACCCTTCCACCCGCAAAAGCGAATGACATACGCTGTAGGACGGCCAACATCTTACGCCAAGCCCAACTTCCCTCTTCAAACTTAACAAAAAAAAAGAAACAACAGCTGTTAAAGAACTCAACCAGAATAAAGAGATCATAATATTACCCACAGACAAAGGCAACACAACAGTAATAATGAATAAAGAAGATTATAGCAACAAAATCATAGACCTTCTAACTGACCTGCGAAAATAGGACATCCTCTAAAAAACCCTAAAGATGAAAAGGCATATCTCAGTGATCCGAAAGTATATAAAATCCCTTGTTCTTGTGGCAAAGTCCATATTGGAGAAACCGGAAGAGCGGTGAGCCAACGTGTAAAGGAACACGAGAGTCAAGTCAGGCTAAAACATTTCACGCAATCAGCACTAGCTGAGAATCATATTGAAACAAGACATAGCATGTTATTTGACAAAACAACCGTCATCGCAAAAACGTACAATATTTTTCCAAGAAAACATAGAGAAGCAATCGAAATCTTAAAACACCCTAATAACATTAATAGGGTCAATGGGCCAATCCGATTTGGCTTTCCGTCCTCCCGGGTTTTTTAAGAAAGACTTGATTGGCCAATCAAGGTCGAGCAGTCCCTACCATGGGGCGCTCTGGCTAATCACAGGCATCGTAGAGAATATATGTAAGAACAAGATAAGCTGAAACTTCAGTTTCAGGTCAGCCCTGAAGAAGTGAACTGCAATGTTCACGACACGTCGGCAAGATTCGTAGTTTTGCACACGATTGAAACCCGAAAAAGCTTTAAATTATAAATTTATCAATAGATTAAATTCTTCAGATGAATTTTAATTGAATTGCTCCTTTATTTTCATTGTAGAACGGTATATTTAGAGGCCAATTTATTCTAATATCCTTATCTGGAGCTCTCAGCGTCGGTGATGTTCATTTTTAATTTAAAGTAATTGGTTCATGTTACTCAGAGAGGGAATAGATGTTTCATGTTTTGTCGAAAACAGTTGTTTAAACAAGTGTAAATTGCTTCAAAATTATGGGTAAGTGGTAAAATTACAAGGTATACCAAAATTCAATCAAGTCTATTAAAAAGTGTGCAAAGAAACTATATTTATTTGACGTATTTCAGTCAAAAGTTGCACTTTAATAATAAACAATTGTTTAAACAATTAACGGAACATTCAATCGACTGTGTACATTTTCGTATTGCCTGATTATTTCATGTCATTACGAAGAGACTAGTGATTTGTGATGAAATGTAAAGAATAACTATTATAAGAAATAAAAATAGGTTAAACAATTAATAATTTAAACACGTATATATAAAACTTCATGCCTTGTTCATTAACAGTGATCTGCACAAGAAGGTACAAAAAAATCGAGAACTAAGACCAATGACCCATAACATACATTTTTGCCATTTAAATCGATCTAGCCGTTCTTGAGCCGTTTTTTTATTTCTCTTATTATGCCCACAAATCCCACAAAATGTTTTTCTTCAGATATAATCTTCTGGGAAATTGAATCTCACATCAATGGCATCTTATTGTCAAAATTTGAAATATATCGTAGCTTACCATGCTATTAGGCAAGTAGCCGATCTGCAAAAAGTCACAAAGAAACCGAAAAAGTGACTAACTCCGTATAATAGTGTCATTCTTTTTTTTTTTTGTAAATTGAAAGTACATGTCAAATGAAGATAACGTCTTCAATGTGTTAATCTGCCTCTCTGAGTGTCTGAGCGTTTAGGTTGTGGTTATGATGACTGAACTTTTTTTTGGACTAATCAATTATCAAGTTTTATTAAGGACATTCAAAGTAACCTTTGAAATGTTTCCCGATTCTTTTCAGATTAAAATGATCCCTAATTTTTATTGCTATATTTTCTATACTGTGTACGTGTTAGTAAGCTATTTCTGTTATAAACAGCAGTCTGAGGTTTTCTAATGATTTAAAATATTTATAAAGTGGCTTTTATCTGCAATCTAATTGAAAGTCATCTACAAGCATTATAAAAATGAATGGAAGTATATTTCTCATTGTTATAAACAAGTAATATAAACAAATGCAAAGTTGAAGCAATTTTTGAAAGTTTTTTTGGTACTTTTTTTGGTAATTTGTTTCAATTGGTTTGACAGTGATATTCCAGAGCAGTATATTTATATTTTATGAAAAATATGATTGTTGTAAGCAAATGGCATCAAAAAATTAGCGGTTTGTGCACTTTTTTAAATTTCAAGGGACCTTTTTTTGGAAATTTGTTTTCATTAGTTGATTGGATGGAATTGTTTGAAAAACTAATTGACTTTGAATGATAGAGAAAAAGAGCTCTAAATAGAAAGAAAAAGTTAGCCCATCATCGGGTCCTGCCAATGTCCTGGATTGACTACCGGAAAGCTTTCAAATCAACCTGTCATAGATTTATCGTCTGTCTGTTGGAAAGCTTGAAGGTTTATCCTCACATAGTGAGATGCATAGAGAGATTTATGCCTCTTTGGAAAACTAGGTTTACTGTCTCTTCCGGAAATTATCGTGTGACAACGAACAACATAGACCTGAAGATCTATGCTTCTGGTACAAGTGAACTTCAACTTGATCTAAATATCTTCAAGAAGTTGTTACGGGAGTAAGACAGAGGAGGGAAATTAGGATCTGGAAAGCCGAGAAAGGATGACAAAATAAAAGAGAAGTTCTTTGGTTAAAAGACAATAAGAGCGTGTATTGTCACACCAATCGCCGGCGTCCGACAGTTCGTGGCGGTAAACTGGCAGACGGTTCTAGGAGCGGGCGGATAGCCCGTTAAAGGTGGTTGGTCCTTACCAGGACTGTTGTAGGATCGTGGAGATCTTCTCCGGGTGACGAAGCTAGGGTAGGATGCAGCGACACTTCCGCGGCACTTGTGAGAGGTTTTTCAACTTATGCGAACTAGCGATCGGTCAAGACTGAAGACGGGGTGCGCCGTCGCCCAGGATTTCGGGACCCCTCGGAGGATGCCGTCTCATCTCGGGTGCGGCACGGTAACCCTTTCGTGCAGGGCCGTTACGGGTTACATTTAAGGGAAAAAATTCTGATACACCCCCCTTCCCTGCGGGGGATCGGGTATATACCTGAAATTTGCGAAATATCTTTGTTCAAGTCTGATATAGTTTCAAAAAAAGGCATTGAAACAAAAGTTTGCAAATCTGCTGCTTTCCACTTGAGGTTTGCTTTAATAATTTTAAATCTAGTCAATTATTTTTTAGCTTCATTATGAGTAAATTTGTCTATTGGAGTCTGAAGCTGTAAAGTTTTTCTAAATTTAAATTATTTTTCGTTGTCAAAAAGGTTATATGGTATATAAATAAATTCAAGTATTAATCCTTCACGAAATTTATATTAGAGTTCTTTATAATTGTCCCTAGTTTTGGGCTTTAAGTTCCTGTTCTCTCGTTGTTTTTTCGATTCTGACCTTCCTTTATGGTTATCTTCTTTCTGAAACAAATATGAAAAGAAATGAAAAACTCGTCCGTGTAGTCAATTGTCGTGGGGATTTCTTGTTTTTAGAGTCAATTCTCCTTTTAGTGTGTTTTTGTTTGTCTTTGGAGTGAATTGTCCTTTGAGTCTGTTTTTATTTGACTTTAGAGTCGATTGTTCTTTGAGTTTGTTGTTGTTTGAGTTTACTTGTTGTTGTTCTATTTAGCTATTAATTATTAAAATTGAAAATCCCATTCAAACTATGTAATTTAGTTTATTAACAAAAATTCAGAGTAAATCTGTTTCCTGTTATAGAATGTTTAATTCTCCGTTCCACTGTTTATACTTTCTTTCTAAGGTTTATATTTCTTCTTTTATTTCTTATTATTTTATCGTCTTCTTCTTTCTTCTGAAAGAAGACTGTTACTTCTGTCTTGTATTAGGAGTAAAATTGCTGTTACCTTTCAAACTGTTTGTTAGAGTCGTTTTACAGTCAATTTTATCTTAATTTTCCGTAATATTCGATTTTGTTTCCAAAAGGACCAAATTTTAACTTCCTAAAAATATAATAATTTTTTCTGAAATTTTCCTTTTATTTTTAGTCTAATTCTAGTCCCATCCTTCTTGAACTTGAGCCAATTTTAGTAATTTACGAGGGAAATTTTTCTAATTACTTTCCGCTTAGGTTTAGTTGCCGTAATTTGTTTCAGCTTTGAATTACGATATAAGTCACAATACATGTAAAAAATCATGTCATATATAATATCAATCATACACAACATAAAAATTGCAGGTAACTCAAGGCAAATGGTAAAGAATTTGGGTTAATAACATGCAAAAATAAAAAATAAAGTTCATTAGGATCTGGAAAGACGGGAAAGGATAACACCATAAAAGAGAAGTTCTTTGGTTAAAAGACAATAAGAGCTTTTATTGCAACTTACACCAATCTCCGGTGTCCGACAGTTCGTGGCGGTAAACTGACAGACGGATCTAGGAGAGGGTGGATCGCCCGTTGAAGGTGGTTGGTCCTTACCAGGACTGTTGTAGGAATATGGAGATCTTCTCTGGGAGACGAAGCCAGGGTAGGATGCCGCGACACTTCCGTGGCACTTGCGAGAGGCACTTTCAACTTAGGCGAACTAGCGACCGGTCAAGTCTGACGAAGGGGTGCGTTGTCGCCCAGGATTTTGGGACCCCTCCGAGGATTCCGTCTCATCTCGGGTGCGGCCCGGCAACCACTTCGTGCAGGGCCGTGCCGAGTTCCATTTAATGGTAACAATTCTATTACAAAGTACACAGGAGAGATTAGTATAAACTTTGGATTGGACAAGTGTGCCAAGATTAAACGGAAAAAAGATAAGATTATTGGCGTTCCCGATGACCCTGAGCCTATGGATATAAGTGTTATTAGACGTATTGACACTGGAAAGACCTATACATACCTGCGCGTGCCTCAAAGCCGCATTATGGACGGAACATTAGTGAAGGCGTCTCTCCGAAGCAGATACAAGCATCTTCTTCCACAGATTTGGTTTTCAAATCTGCCAGCATTGAACAAGCTATCTGCGACTAACATGGTTGCCATCTCGGTTCTACTCTACTCGTTTGGGGTGGTTCAATGGGCGATGAAGAAGCTTACGGCACTTGATATCGCCCACGCATAAGATCGTGCGTATGCATAAGAGCTTGCATATGAATTCATCCGTTCCGCGATTATACATCTCACGCCGTTAAGGCGGACGCGGACTTCTGAATCTCCAATATTTTCATAACCGAATTGTTTCTGAGAGAGCAGGCGGCCGAGACCCTTAGCCTGCATGTTAACACCAGAAGTGAGGAAAGTGCATTACTTCTTCTTGATGCCTTACTTCTAAAAGTCGAAGTAAAGAGGACAGAAGCTGAAAAATTCCGCTAACAGCTACTCGACAAGAAAGTGCAAACTTTTGCTTTCCTCAGATCATCAGGACTTAATTCAGGTACAGAGGGTTTCATTTTCGTATACCAGGGCGGAGTCATTTCTACTTTAGTATACCGTGACCACATTTTATGTCAAGAAGTTCCCAGCGATAGGTTCAGAGCGTGTCATGCACACGCTGAGTACCTAGAACACATCCTATCCCTGGCTAATGGCCCTGAGAGTGCTTTATAACCATGTTGAGTCGCAACAACTAAATTTATTTTTTGTTTATATATTCCTATCAATTTTATATCCTTCTCAAATTCGTCTTTGCTGCTAAATTCATATTTCGTTTCTAATCTTCTCTTCTCGAGTTTTGGCACGTTTCGACACTTTACAGATCTTTGTACACCTTTGTTAATTTATTATCTTTTGCCTCTATCATTAACAGATGCAAGAATGGCCTTGTAAGGGCAATTTAGCTATAGCCTTTGAAATCTTTGAAAGTCCCACAATAAAATTGTACAGCCCTTCGACTTTGCCAACAAACTTAATCTTAGGTAATTTATGATGTACTTGCAGCTGTTGAGCGAATAGCTAAATTTTGGAAAGACACTTTACAAGGGCCTCACCCCCATCTCCTACTACTCGATTTCCATAATTTTCATTTCACGCCCATGCCTCATACCTTGCACTTCCTCGATCAATCAAGACCCTCGACGTCATCAATTCTCCCAGTTTACCAATTTTTCCAATTTTCGCACCCTTCCATTCGTTCTTCGTCTTCAACAGTCCCTCACTAATATTTTCGTCGTTGTACCGAACTCGTCTCCTTTTAAAAACTTCACTTATATTTCATTTCGTAGTAACTTACAAATTTATACAGTCCACTTTATATTTCTTGTATGTGTAAATCTTTATTTAAATTACGTAAAATATATGTATTAAACATACAAGGTCTTGTTCGTGCTTTATTCATTAAAAATACCGCGAGTGATTTCAATTCGCAACAAATTAAAAATGGTCAAACACATTTTAGTTCAATCGAGCCAGATAGTTTACCGCGTGTGACAAATATCTCGAATGACGCCTGTAGATCTCGAAACAGTGAAGGTGCGTGGGTTGGCTTTCGCAGATGACAAGATTGTTATCACAGAATCAATCGAGGACTTGCAGAGAATGTTGAATAAACTTAATACAAGCATGAAGAAGTGGGCCTCAAAATTAACGTAATTAAAACAAAGGTAATGGTGTTTGAAGGAAAAAGTGAGAAAACAATGTGCAACATTATCCTAAACGATGAGAGATTAGAGCAAGTTGACAAATACGTATATATGGGTAGCCTATTCACTAGCAACGGAAAAATAGATGGGGAGTTAGATAGGCGCATAAATAAGGGTAAGAAGGTTATCGGTAGAGCAGGGTCCATTCTTAGAGACAAAAACAAATCAAAAAAATCTAAAATGACCATATATAATTCTATGATTATACCGACTATACTATACGGTAGCGAGAAATGGATATGTCAAGAAAAGCACAAGAGTAAAATCAGCGCGATTGGCATGAAACCTCTGCGCACAATATGCGGGAAAACACTGATGGCCAAAGTCCGAAACGAGACAATCCTCAAAGAATGTGGTACAGGAGAGACACTAGTTGATATATGGGAAAGAAATCAGTTAAGGTGGTTTGGACATGTTGAAAGAATGAAAGAAGAACGACTGACCAAACAGCTGTACAAAGGTAAAATAAATGGCAGAATGCCCAGAGGTAGACCGGCGAAAGAATGGTTAGAATCTGTGAATGAGACATTAATCCGAAGAGATATAAGAAACCATAGAAACATGAGAGCTTGTACGAAAAAATGCATGGACGTGAAGGAAGCTAGAATAGTATGCCAGGACAGAAAAGTTTGGCGACAAATAGTTTACAAAAAGAATGTGAGTATAGTGAATGACGCCTGAAACAAAGACCTTGGATACTAATGGGCCAAAGTGGGGAACCACACATAACAACTTTGCGAGGCTCTCCACGTGGGGTGATCGCTAGAGAGATTGATCAGCAACCTGGGTCGGAGCAGTGTTGCGGAACGCAGGTGTCATTTAAATAAATAACACGAAAATTCTAGATCAATCTAAAATATCTATACCTCACACCTACATACCTACCTACACACTACTATTTTCAGCAATTCACGCCTACCCCGAAAGGGAAATAGCTTAATGATATATATATCTTATTAATTGACAATGCAATGTTTCCCGCACGCTATAGCGCGCGTATAATGTTGCTTGTGCATATTAATCGATTATTATAATCTGTTTTTTATGCGTTTTTTTTCTTCTAAAACTATAAGACAGACAAAAAATTGCATACAAAAAAAATTGTTCATTTCAATAACACCTCATAGTTTCAAATACAAATTAGTTGAAATTTCACTAATTTTACGAGGTACAGTATGACTAGTACGAAAATTTTCAATTAACAATATCTAGAGAACGATCGTGAATTCGCCAAATCATCTCATACCGTCGGATTCAGGTGATCATTCTGCATAATGTCCATTTAAAAAATGTCGTTGGTGCACGGAGGATAGTAGAGGATTTTTCCGCCAGGCCTACATACATTTTCTTTGGGGCCTTGACCTGCAGTTCAGATTCGCTTGCGACGAGAAAATTTCTATTACAGTGAACCCTTTTTTTTCGACCTTTTTTTAAGCTATCAAATGCCTCACTACTGTCATTGGCCAAGAAAATTTTTAATTCTTTATTTAGAAAAAGTGCCTGGAAGGCTTTTAATTTTTACATACATTATTGAACGTTTGAACTTCAAATTTCTGTGTTTAAAATGTCTTAATTTTATATTAAAAATGCCTAGTGTTCAGAAAACTTCCACTTTGATTGCTTTAATTTGCAATTTGGTCTTAAATACTTCAAATAAGAGAAGGTTCAGCTTTAAAAACTTAAAACTGGAATTTTGCTGACTGGTGTCAAATTTTTAAAACCAAGAGATGATTTCAAATTTTGTCTTCGTTTTTAGTGGCTACCTTGCAAATAATAAAAAAGGGGGTTTTACATCAATCATTAGTGATGGAAATGAAGTGATATCTCCAAGCATTACCGAATATATCCATCATTTTGAGTACTTATATTTCAATAAACTAAAAATTCACAAGGTTTTATCAATAAAAACTTTTTTTGAATTATAAAGTGAATTTGCGTGTTAACAATGACGCAGAATTAAAAAGGGAGACCTCAATCTAAGTAAAAAAAATCTTTTATCTCTAAAATTATTGTTTAATTGTTTGACTTTATTTACTTAATGACACTCTGACATTTTTTTATATAATATAATAATACTTCAATCGCTTTCCTAATGTTGCACGCTTTCAACATTTTCGTTGACTTTTTTTTAATCTCAATATATTTTAAAACTTATAACCATTTAGAGAATTTTGCTACTATGAATAATCCACGAATGCATAATAAAAAGTAACCATTTTTCTTTATTAGCTAATATAAAATCACCTTATTTATTTTTATCTTGTATCTGATTTTATATTTTCAACATAAAATACTATTAGCACACTTTTAAGGCAGCGCCACTTTCATCTGGTCGGAATTGCTTAGAAATGTTTATTTAATTCTTTCGTAAAATATACTGCTTAAAATTGATATTATTCCAAAAAAGTAAATAACCGTTTTTAAATAATTCCCGCGAAATGAAGGTGCTGCCATCACGGACCAAATTCGAAAGGATTGACATATTAGTTCTATCAAATCCTATCGATTTTAATTGATTATTTCTAGAAGGCTTGACATAATTATATTGCCACGTATAAAAGCTCTACGGTGGTCCAAAAAAAAAGATTACTTTTTTCTGAAATGGAGTTCCTAAATAATATTGCAGGTGATATTTCTTGCAGGGTCATTGATTTAAAATGGTAAATACAATTTTTTGTTTTAAACAAAAAATAATGTTCTTTTTGGAAGCCCTACTAATAGCCTCGTTCGGAGAAACAATTGTACTCGTTTTAATGTACTTTATTTAGGCACTCATTTGCTCCATAAAAAGATATGTGAGCTTAAACTTTATCAATAATTCTGCTATTTTTAATTTTTTTTTTTAGATAAAATAGAAGTTTTTGAAATTTTCATGATTATGCTCATATACACGATAAAGCAAAGACTTTATATTGCTTATTTTGGTCACTTTATAAAAGTATAAACTCGATAAAAAGTGTCAAGGAAGAACTGCAGGAATGCTTTCACAGCATAAAAACTAAAGACAATAAAATTTAGAATTTTTTTACGTGCAAATGTTTTTCCTTTATTATAAAAGAGTGCAACGTGCAAACTTTCGTTATTAATAAAATAAATGTTATGATTTGACAAATTAGACTAATCTTATCTAATATCTATCTTATCTTATCTAATTGCCTGATTAGACTAATATTCTTATTCAAACATAGATCTCGACCCAAAATAATTACCTTTGGTGGACAAGTTCTTTCTACGTCCCGCAGAGTGCAAACTCTAATAGTTACCGGCCTGCTTGTGCTGTAAGATGCACTTTCTGGACCAACTTTGGGACATGAATTTGTAATGACCTCTGCACTAACCAGTTTCTGGACATGCTGCGGTCTTACACAATCCTTGAGACTTGAGAAATTGATCGTCCTTGCAATATTTCTAATTCCCTTCTTCATCTTTCTCGCTGTTAACTACTTCAGGCTTCAAGATTCATAAGCATCCAAAAACAGATTACGATAATGTAAAAATCTTAATTCATATACTCATTAATTTCGCTGTCGAAAGATACGTAATATAATTATCAAATTTGGATTTTTTACTTCGAAAATATTTAAGTGCACTTTTTGACAAGTGAAATTGAAACTACGTCATCTCCATGACTACCTGTGACTACGTTCACGATATTTCTTCTACAACGATGTTCAACTTTTACAATTAGTTTGAAAATTATTTTAAAAGCTGCCTATCAGAAATGCAGAACCTAATGAAATAAATCTTTAATTAATGGTTCAATTATAAAATTTTCATTTTATTGAATTTTAGTAGACGGTGTTTCAAAAGTGGTATTCAAACTTGAAAGTTCGCCCGCAGAGCAGGTGGCCGGGACCCTTGGCCTGAACCTTATAATCAGAATAGAAGAAAGTGCATTACTCTATCTAGATGCCTCCACTTCTAAAAGCCCAGGTAAGGAAAGCAGAAGTTGAAAACTTCCGCCAACAGCTCCTCCAAAAGAAAATGCTAACTTTTGCTTTCCTCAGATCACCAGGACTTAATTCTGGCACAAAAGGTTTTATTTTCGCGTGTAAGGGCGGTATCATTCCCACCTTAGTATACCGTAAACGCATTTTACGTCAAGAAGTTCCCAGCGATAGGAGCAGAGTGTGTCATGCACCATGTTTGTCGCTCTTACGGTGTTGGTCGTGACCCTGCTTTACCGAACGCTCCGAGAGAGATAGAGTCAATTGTCCAAAACGAGAAGTGCAAAATTTTCTTGAACTAGGATTTTCGGACAGCAGTCTCCATTGCACACTCAAGGCCTGACATCGTTCTTCAGGACTTCGAGAAACGAACTATATTCGTGCTCGAATTCTCAGCTTCGGCCGATTACAAATTCACTAATAAGGAGAAGGAGTCGAGGTATCGAGACTTTTAAAGGGAGCTGCAGCGACTGTACCCAAAATATTCGGTTGAAATAATTCTCCTTGTGATCGGTACTATCGGAGGTGCGAAGCTATCACTGCGCCGTAACCTCAAAGTGGCACTTGTGTGAAGCATGTAGAGGGCTGACATCCTTGGTTCGTTTCGCGTCCTCAAGTATCATGAGGGTTTCGACGACCTGTCGTTGTGTTTTCGTTGTGCCCTGTGGCCACCCATCTCACGGTCATAAGACGTGCCCATAGGTGTGATTTATCCGTAGTTCTACTAGGAGCCACTGTGGTAAAACAAATTACAAGATTGAGGAATTTGATTATCCTCACGAACCTTGGCGCATATAACTTCATTCGGCAGTGAATTTCCTATTTTAAATGGGAATTTTCGCAAAGCCCTACATTGAAGGATTCTTCCTCTCATTGCACCTTTCTATTGAGAAAGTTACTTGTCACGCCAAGTAGTATTTTCGCGACTACCTATAACAGTAAGAATGCGCAGACGCGTCACGTAATCCTATCTTTGAAAGTAGCTTTGAGTCTTGTTACCACCGTTACTTATTTTTCCAGTTCTATCCAGTTCTATCCAGTTCTACTGTGCATGTATTCTGTCAGTGTCAGTGTCCGTGTTGTATCGTAGATCCGAGACTGTGAGTACTCTCGAGTCACGACGCTTATCTATCTGTTTACGTTATTGATGAAAGTATTTATACTGATGTTTTAGTTACATTTTTGACGACTATGACTTATTCCAAGTTTAAACTATTTTCGAAATCTTAAGCAATTGTGATTTCATTTTCGATTACTGCTTTCTATTATGCTTGGTGAATTTCCGAGAATTATTAATTATTTAAACAATTTTCATAAGTAAATTTAGAGTTTGCATATTTTTAATTTTTCGATGACTTTCCTGCTATACTTCGCAAATTTAATAATTGTTTATTATTCAAGCAATTTTCAACAAATAAGCACAATTTTTTTTACAGAAATGATCTATTGTTCAGTAAATAGGCTTTTGGCTGTTTTTCAGCGAATAGGCACAATTTGTTTGCGGACTCAACTAAGAATGTCTTCCCGATGACTATTTTCAAGATTGCTTTCTAGATTTAAAAGAATGATTAATTAGTTGAAGAATTTCCATTTAAAAATTCAGAGTTTGGATTGTTTCAATTAATGTACTCAATTTTCTACAAAATTAACTAAAAATATTTTTCTGATGACTTTTTTCTACAATTCCCTGCGATTTCCAATTTAAATAATTTTCATAAAATAATTAAGAGTTTGGCTATTTTTTAAAGGATAGGCTTCATTTGTTTCTGGAATCAATAAAGAATGAATTTTCAATAACTCTTTTCTACGGTACTTTGCAATTTTACAATAATTATTGATCATTTAAAAAATTTCCATAAAGATATTCAGAGTTTGGCTGTTTTTCAAGGAATAGGCACAATTTGTTTAAAGTGTCAACTAAGAATATATTTCCAATGACTCTTTCCTATTTTGATTTGTCAATTTACAAGAATTAATAATTATTCAAACTATTTCCATGACAAAATTCAGAGTTTGGCTATTTTTCAATGAATAGGCTCAAGTTTTTACAACATTAACCAAGAATATCTTTCTGATGACTTTTTTCTACAAAGCTCTGCTCTATGCTGCTTGGTAAATTTTCAAAAATTAGTAATTATTTAAACAATTTTCATAAACAAATTCAGAGTTTGGCTATTTTTCAATGAATAAGCTCCTTTTTTTACAAAATTAACTATGAACATTTTTGGTATAATTTATTATATAATTTAATTAATTAATTAGTTAATTTTTATTTTTTCTATAATTTAATTTATTATATAGTCTATTTATTTTATAAACTTTTCATATAATTCTTTGCAAATATCAAAGATTTTCCAATTATTTAAACAATTTTCATACACATATTCAGAGTTTGTCTGTTTTTCAACGAATAGGCATAATTTGTTTACGAAGTCAACTATAAATATCTTTCCGATAACTGTTTTCTATGTTGCTTTGTAAATTTACCAGAATTATTAATTATTTGTACAATTTTGATTTAAAAATTCAGAGTTTGGCTATTTTTCAATGAATAGGCTCAATTTTTTACAAAATTAACTAAGAATATCTTTCCAGGGACACTTTGCTAAATGCTCTGCAAACTTCCAAGAATGAATCATTATTCAAACAGTTATGATAAATAAAGTGTTTGGTTTTTGTTTTAAAGAATAGGCTCAATTTGTTTACGGAGTAAATAAAGAATGCTTTCCGAATACCTCTTTCCTATGATACTTTGCAAATTTACAATAATCATTCATCACATTAACAATTTTCATAAACATATTCAGAACAGTTTATTTACGGAGTCAACTAAGATTGTCTTTCCGATAACTCTTTTTCTATGTTTTGTAAAGCAGGAATTATTAATTATTTAAGCAATTTCGATTACAAAATTTAGAGTTTGGCTATTATTCAACGAATGGGCTCAATTTTTTACAGAATTAGGTAAGAATATCTTTCCGGTGACTTTTCTCAATAATGCTCTGCAAATTTCAAAGAATTAATCATTATTTGAACAATATTGATAAACAAATTAAGAGTTTGACCAGTTTTCAACGAATAGGCTCGATTTCTTTACGGAATCAATGAAAAATGTTTTTCAAATAACTCTTTCCTATGTATGAGTCTTTCCGGAGACTCTTTTTCTAGGTTGCTTCACAAATTCAGATTTTGGCTATTTTCAACGAATAGGCTAAATTTTTTTCACAGAAGTAACCAAGAATATCTTTATGATTAATTTTGTCTATGTTGCTATGTAAAGTCCTTCTGATGACTCTTTTCGATGTTGCTTTGTAAATTTACAAGAAATAATAATGATTTAAACCATTTTCTTAACAAAATTTAGAATTTGGCCATGTTTTAACAAATAGGTTACATTTTTTTACAGAATTAACTAAGCATATTCTTCAGATGACTTTTATTATATGATGTTTTGCAAATTTCAAGGAATCAAGAACTAGGCCATGTTCCAACAAATAGGATCAATTAGTTTAGTGAATCAAGATTTCTACGATACTTTGCAAATGTACAATAATTATTAATTATGTTTACAATATTCATAAACATATTCAGAGTTTGGCTGTTTTTCAAGGAAAAGGCATAACTTGTTTACGGATTAAACTAACAATGTCTTTCCGATGACTCTTCTCTATGTTGATTTGTAAACTTTCTAGAATTATCAATTATTTAAACAATTTTCAAACCAAAAATTCAGAGTTCAGCTATTTGTCAACGAATAGGCTACATTTTTTCACAGAATTAACATGACTTTTTTCTGTGATACTTTGTAAATTCTCAAGTATTATTAATTATTTAAACAATTTTTATAAACAAATTGAGAGTTTAGCTGTTTCGAAAATAATAGGCTCAATTTGTTTACGGAAGCTATTTCCAATCAGACTTTCCTACAGTACGTTGCACATTTGCAATAATTATTAATCATTTTAACAATTTTCATAAACACATTCAGAGCTTAAGTATTTTTCAAGATTTTTCTGATGACTATTCTATGTTGCTTTGTCAATTTACAAGAATGATTGACTATTTAAACAATTTACATGAATAAATTCAGAGCTTGGTTATTTATCAACGAATAGGCTTCATTTTTTCAGAATTAAGTAAGAATTTCTTTCCGATAACTTTTTTTTGTGATACTTTGTAAATTTCCAAGTATTATTAATTATTTAAACAATTTTCATCAGCAAATTGTTAATTTAGCTATTTTTCAACTAATAGGCTCAAATTATAATTTGATTATAATTTATAATTAATAATTATTAACTGAGGCAACTAAGAACATCTTTTCGAGGACTATTTCCGACGATATTTCTCAAATTTATAATAATTATTAATCATTTAAACAATTTTCATAAACATATTCAGAGTTTCGTTATTTTCAAAGGAATAGGCTCAATTTTTTTACGGAAGCAACAAAGTATGAATTTCCTATAAGAATTTCCTACATTAATTTGCACATTCACAATAATTCACGCCTACCCCGAAAGGAAACGGCTAAATGATATAATAATAATAATAATAATAATAACATTCAGAGTTTGGGTACTTTTCAAGGAATAGACACAATTTGTTTACGGAGTCAACTAATATTGTCTTTCAGATGACTCTTTTCTATGTTGTTTTGTAAATTTACAATAATTATTAATTATTTAAACAACTTTCATAAAAAAATCATAATTTGGCTATTTTTCAACGAATAGGGTGAATTTTTTACAGAATTAACTAAGAATATCTTTTCGATGACTTCTTCCTATTATGCTTTTCAAATTTCCAAGATTTATTAATTATTTAAATTATTTTCATGAGCAAATTAAGAGTTTGGCAATTTTTCGAAGAAATCATCCCGTAAAACCTCCTGCTCGACATTAGTTAAAACGCAGCGAATACACAACCAGGCCGTATACAACGCAAATGGTCATCTATCCGAGTGCTATGCGCGCTCAAAATGGCTTGACACCTGGACTCTTCTCAAGTCGTGATCATTTACTGTGTATTTCTATGAAAATTTGTATGCGCCGATATTTTAGAGGTTTTTTTTCAAAGTTGCATGAAAATGTTCAGAGTTGCACAATTATTTATTCTGCATCGTGAGAGGGTATCCATGAGAAACCGTGTACAAATCAAAATCATTGAAGTAAAAATTAATTTCATGATATTTTATTGAACTTTATTTCCAAATAAAATAATTACATGGAAATAAATTGGTCGCGCGCGGAGCGCACGTATGAGGCCCTAGTTAAATTTAAAATTGCTTATCTTAACGATTACGTGCTAATATTTATGGCAAAACAACTTGAAAGACAATTAAACAGTGATTTGCGTTAATTTGACGAAATAAATTTGTAATCTGATTGCTATATTAAGTGCGGTAGGCAGGATAAGCATGCAATTTTCCAGTATCTGCTTGAAATCAGGAGTTTTAGTTTAAAAAGCAGCATGTTTAAACTTATTCACAATGGGCTGGAAGACTCGACTTCGTAGCCAAAAGTTAGAAACGTAGACTAGACATGGTAAAACTTTCCTTTTTTTTTGCAGTGCACTTTTACTATAAATACTGTACTGTGTATTGATGATGAATAAGTAATTTTTAATAACCAGGTCTATATAACCAGGAGCTTGGGCCCCGATAAATGTTATTAATTTTACTTTTGAATTTATATGATTTACTGTTACATTATTGGACCCTGTAAAAGTATTTTTTGAATTGATTTATTTTTTTCAGTTCGACAACGAAACAACGAAGAAAATATTAATTAATAAATAGAGTTACAAGATGATTTTATCGGGGTACTTTCTACGTGAGTTCCGTTGCCTCTTACATATGATTTCGCATTTGGTGTGGTATCTAATCTGTTTTGCTATTTATTCGTTTGAAAATTTAAATTTATCATCATCATTGTATAATTCTATTTGGTCTAACTGATGAAACGTTTCTCAAATTCAATCGAAATCTATGGCATGGCAAAAAACGAATTTTTCCATCGACAAATTCCCAAATAATACATTTGCTTATTAAATTTGTTTGAAAAATCATAAAATTTATCGACTAATGATGAATTTTACTGAAATTCTTATGAAGTTCCCAATTAAAAGAACTGACATGAAAAAAAAAATAATTTTTTTTACGACAAATGCCTGAATAATGCACTTATGTATTACATTTGTTTACAATATTAACAAGAATAATCTTAAGAAAAATTGAATCCATTATAATATTGTTCCCATCCAAATTCCTTACAATGTAACTTGAAAAATCGTAAAATTATTGAAAATTATAGAAAACACACTTCCAACAAATAATTTGTTTATAAAATTTTTGTTTTGTTTATTATATCATGATGGAATATCTGTAACTAATCTTACTCTGTGCACCGGGAACGTCAAATAGAAGAATCAGTCTTGAAACTGCTGAAAAATTATATCAGTTTTTTTCAAATGTTTTACGTTCCAATCAGTTAATATTTGAGGGTTGCATGTTATTTTGAACCGAAAAAGTCTTTTTTCCTAGTGGCGCTTGATCTGTTCGCGGCTAAACTCCACGCTTAGCGCGCAAGCATGTTTAACAGTGCTACAGTCACGTAAATATGAATTGGAGGCAAATGGAGCAAACCTACGTTAAAGTATACGTTCAACAGAACATATTAACGTAAAAAAATTAAATACGAGGTGGTAGTTTTGGGTAGTAAAAGTCGGAAGTCATTCCTTTGCTAAAAAAGTGCAGGTAACAGTTACCAACTATGTCGTTGTAGATGATTGAGAGTTGAAAATCCTTACTTGATTATTATTTTCTTTATTTGTACAATGTCCTGAGTAGATAAAAATAACAATCACTTTTGAAATAAATTATTTACATTATAATAATTAAATTTTTTGAGAAACTAATGCACTCATGACTAAAACTGATTTTTTATCTTTAAACTACTGTCAATATGTATAACTAAAATTAAATTAATCAACGCATAATTCCGGTGAAGGGTGCTTTAACTTTTCCTGATTGCAGTGACCTATTTTTTTTCAAATTCGAAACTTGACTTTTGGCCGAAAATCCAGGTTTCCCATCCCACCGAGTTATTAGGAGATAGCAAGTGCAAAGGATTTGAAAAATTAAAATTTATATTGTTCTAAAATTGAAAATTCAACCTTTGAATTATTATTGTTTATTTAATTAATAGATTAATACAAATAATAATTACTAGTAAATAATAAATAGAAATTTATTTTAACGATAAAATACAAGTTGTCTTTTCCGAAATTAATTTTATTTTATTTTTTAGCCTTTAAAACTTATACTCGTACAAAGTTAATGATAGTGCATTATATTATTCTGTTAATGATTTATAGAATCATAAAATAAAATAAATTTCTTAATTCATACCAAAAATATAGAATAAACTTTTTATGATTTTTCCACAACAATGCCAAACCACGATGCCGCGAACAACCATCAAATTAGTTTTAAAGGCGAAAAATAATATGTAAATTGAATTTCTAAGAAGTAAAGTGTTATCTCGCCCCACATGGAAAAAAAGTGCTGGAAATTTTGATTGACCGAGTCTGTGACTTTAAGGTTAGGTTATTCATGTGATGGAAATTTTTTGTCAGACAATTTCATATGTAATATAAGTAAATAATCACATTGTACTACAGCACATGATAAAATTTTTGTTTAAAAATTAAATTGTGTTATTTCCATTTTTTTAATTAAATAATTTGATTCTAGATTGAAGAAATTAATAACAAATCAACAAAAAATCAAACTATAAACAATTTATTTTAATAAAACTGATGTATTTACCAAATTATATCAATAAATTATTGATAAACAAAATTTTAAACTTGGGCAAAAAGGTACTTGCGTTTACACTCTTAAAAAATGAAAAAATTATTGAGATAGATTCGAAAATACTTTTTATAGAATGTTATTAAAACCATAGGTATTTTAAACGAAATTTTTGATGAGAAATAGCAATTTTAACAGCAATCTACGAAAGGTATTTTAGATTCTATATCAGAACAATAAATTTTGTTAAATAAATAAGGAAATTATTTTCGTAACATCTCGGGGACCTCTCAGTGCTTCAAGAAGTATTAGTGTTGTCTCGATTAACTTCTAAACAACTTTTTATTTATTTATTAAAATTATAAATGTGAAGATGTCTTTTGTGTAAATGTTTTGGGAATGAAACAAAACACATTTTATTCTATTATGAGACACATTCTTACATTTCATTTAAATATTTTTATAAATATTGTATATGCAGAAATACGAACTTAAAAATAAAATCTGCTTCATTCCAGTTTTTTGCTATGTAATAATAGCCATCTTCTAATTTATTTCAAATAGATATAAGTGTATTATAAGTAATATCGCGAAGATCGAGAACAACGTAGGAATACTTAATACCGCCACAAATTGTGAAGCCTGTAAATGTTCGTTTAAGAAACAATCGTGCAACTTCGTTGAAGGAATTTGATATCTAGCAGAATAAGGTAGCAAGTGAACACAATTTTTCAACTCATCTAAATCTTGGAGATTTAAATCCTTAATGCGACCAGTGGCAAAAATAAACCGATTTTTAATAGTATATATATATAAAAACTAAAGGTTAACAACCACCGCAGGGTCCCACTGGGAGTAACTGTCATCTAAAAAAATGACA
>JAABKJ010006189.1:0-22219 GCA_011634705.1 Andricus grossulariae | reverse complement strand
TTATATTTCAAATACTGTTCAAGTCTATTTTGTTGACTCTTATTCAGTTCCACGATTCCGCTACATAATTCTGTAACAAAAAGTTCGGGTGTGACAGGCTTAGGTGGTTTCACCATCAAATTATTTAAAATTATCGCGTTATTCCTAAAATTGTATTAATTTTTCTTATTTTGGTGTTCTATTATTTCATTAAGACTCTGAGTCTCATGACCAATATTTCGTTTCTTATTCCAAATATGAGTATCAAAAGATTTAAATAAATCCTTTTCCTGAATTTTATTATTGCAATTAGTTTTAGCTGTACGTGATTTGTTTTTTATATATGATTCTGATTGGCTAGCTGTGTCGCATTTTGACTCAAGGGGCTGGAAATTTTTAAGAATCTGAAATCGGTTTGGTATTTGGATATCCATTAATCTAGGGATTTTTTTATTGGGGCTCTTTTTTGGGATTTTGACTTCACTTTCGTGGGGACCTTTCTGGGACTTTTCGGAATTTTGTTTTCGTAATGGGGAAGATTCTGATTCTTTAGCTTTTCCATCTTAACTTGCCCTTAATCTAATTTGTCCCTCGAATTTTGGTTTAATTTAAGATTTTTCATTTTTGAAATTTTCTTTGAACTTATCTTTTCCTATAGTATTTTTATCCTTTACATTTTGGGAATCGTTCGTTTAAGTAATAACACTTTTTATTTCTTTAGAATAAATATTTTGTATCGGTTTCGGTTAGGATTTTGGCTGTGCTTCCATTTGATAAAAAATATGTGCCTTTTCCAGGAGCCACCATATCTGTTTTTCAAAATCTAATATCATTCCGATATTTACTAACATTTCATACCCTAAAATTCCTACAGATCTCAAATCTTCCCAATTCTTCATACTCCATGAGCTCATCAACCTCCATTAAAATCTTTCATTATTTTCCAAAAATGAATATATCTAGAATGTTTTATTATTCACTATATTTCTTTTTTGGCTTTTTTATTTTTTCGCTGTATTGCTCCTAAGTTTGGATCACTGGGTGGAGGAAGTCCCGCGATCGACAATCCTAATTCTTCCGAAATCAAATCGGGAGGCCACGGACCTTTCATATTGTTTCGGGGAATTCTGTCATCACTTACTCTAAAATGAGTATTTGAGGGAATGAAATTGGCCGGTGGATGAGTCGCTTCAAAACTGGCGCGCCGCATTCATTATTGCGCTGTCTTATTATTACCCGTTTTTTGTATGGACTTTTTCTATTACCGAACGTGTAATCGATGCCGTATTTATCAGTTGTGGTAATGTCATCGGATTTATCTCGATATTCTCTTCTAATTCACTATCGTTTAGTATCATTCTGTTTATGATTGCCAATACGTCTACCTCCCCATGGAATTGTTCTTCGGCATTATCTGAATAATTTTCTAAATTGATTATATTATCCTGCTCTACTCCTACTTGATCATCTCTATTTTCCAGGTTTACTGCACCAATGGGATTTGCCTTTTTTTAAATTGTCTTTCCTGATCTTGAATTCATTTAATAGCTATAAACACGTATCTTTATTTCGTATTTCTATTTATTATTTGCGCAAGAATCCGCACTATAATCATGTATCATAATTATCCTTGACTTTGACGTCGCATGTTTACTGAATGACCGCGAGAGAACCTCAAATCGTAGTCACTTTGAAATAAAATTTTCTCCTTAACCGCTTCGTATGAAAACTTGTTGAATCTTCGCTGTGCTAATGTCCGTCATTCAGACTCGAATTTGAAACTATTTTCGTAAAGGAAAATAAAGGAGATGAGATAAGGTTGGACTTGTCGCGTGTTCGCGTGTTCTCCTCGATGGGTTTTCACGGGAAACGTGCTAAGTTTTTGCGCAATCATAGCACAACTTGATTTTCAACACAGAATTTTCCCCTTATTTTTGTAATTTTTAAGCTTCCTATTCCCGGTATATTGATTTTACGAAAATTTTCACTCGCAGAATTTCAACACTTGTTTTTTCAGCATCGGGAACACATACATTTTTAGATAATTGCATAATCAGCACAAAATATGAATATGAATCAATGAAAAATAGACATAGCATTGGAAATAAATTCCATAATTTTTACAAGATCCATAAAACATGGTACAAATTTCATAAAAAATGGTACAAGTATATCACTAATTTGACATGCTTTTCTCTCACTTTTGAAACAGGATTCCTAGGATAATTTGAGAATTTGGTAAATTTTCTTTTTGCGGGTTTTTTATGAGTTGGGTGCCAGATATAGCGGGATACACTACTTCATGGAGGGAAACTAGGAATTTTGATTATTGAGATAGAGAAAGGTGAAGTCAATCAGAAAATCTTAATTTTATTTATTGCGTTTATTAACTTTATCTTACAGTAATGATGTCTGCGGCGAGTCTCAATATGCGAAAACCAGCTCGCGAGGCGAGGACTTAGAACACTGACCCGGTGGTGAATCGGTCGGTTTTTCCCAATAACCGATTCTCGTGATTTTCCGGAATTTTTCTTGACCCCACCATCATTCAAGGCCCACCTTCCTAATTTCTAATTAGCATGTCCTATTTAATTTAACTTCTGTTACATGATATATTTATTAATAATAGAATATTCAGATGTATTTATGTGTATTGCATTTGGTTTTTCATCCTATAATTCTTTCTTATATCTTATAATTTTATATCTATATTAGCCTTTTCTCCCTTTCCGCGTTCTGACATATTTGAAATACCTCTCCTGCACGGAAAAACGAAATCTAATCTTTACAGCGGGTGGCGGACATCTGTGCATGGAGCAACTGTGCAAGCGCCCACCTGTGCACGTCAGTAGCCACTGGTACAACTCTGAACGTTGTTGGCCACAGGCACAACTGTATACCTGGCCATCTGTGCACAGATTTCATAACGTTTAATTGATAATTTTATTTAGAGACATTGAATTTATATAATATTTACGAGCTAATATATTAATTGATATTTGTGATTTTTTTCTGCAAAATTTTGCAAATTTGAGGCACTTTGTGGTTTGATAATTCCATCTGTGCACGTGCACAGATGATACACACCCAACTGTGCACGTCTGAATTTGCGAGGCGTATAACTGTACACGTTGTTGACCAATGACACAACTGTCCACGTGCACAGATGGTACACTCTTTACTGTGCACGTGCACAGATGGGTGACTCCCAACTGAGCACGTCTCAATTAATACGATCATTTTTTTCACTCAGAAGTCCACGTGCACAGACGGCATCCTCCCAACTGCATACGTCTAACTTAATAAGATCAGATGTTGAACTTACAAGTCCGCCTGCATTTCAGGAGAAACCAAACTTTGCATGTCTGAATTAATGCTATTAGACTTCTCATGCGAAAGTCCACATACACAGGTGGCACCCTCCCAACTGTGCCCGTCTTAATTAACACGATTAGTCCTTTCATTCAAAAGTCCAACGTGGACCGAAGGTACCCTCCCAACAATAAACGTCTTAATTAATACAATTGGATATTTCATTAAAGAGCGCACGTGCAAAGATAGTATTATCCAAACTCTGCACGTTTTGATTATTACGATTAGACTTTTCATTTAAAAGTCCACGTGCAGTGATGGTATTCTCACAACTGTGCACGACTTGATTAATGCAATCATTCTTTACGTATAAGTCCACGTGCACAAATGGTATGCTCCCAACTGTGTACGTCTCAGTCACTGCGAGCATATTTTCAACTTGAAAATCCACGTTCTGAAAGAAGTCGTCATTTTTTTTTCTAATAAACATAGATTTTGACCCAGTTCTAAATCGAAGTGGATATGAATCAAAAGAACAATCTTCTGCAGTAACATGCAGGCTTCTGCGAAAACATGCCACCCTTAAGTATCAAATTATTTTATCGTAAACTGTTAGTCTTTATGAGTTTGAGTAGGGGTAATTTTTAAGATTTTTTATGCAAAACAAAATTGTATCCTATGAACTTCCCATTAACCTGTTAACTGGAAGCGACAATCCAAGCAAACGTTTTACAAATATTTAAATTGACGCTTTATTATTTAATGTAATGTGATCCATGCCTCCTATCCAATTTTTACCTTAAAATCTAGGCGCCCTTTTAGGGAGATGAAGTTTTTACTTTTGTCTTACTCTGATTAACCAAAATTTGAGTTAACATGACTCAGGTTAATACTTTTCATGAAATATTAGATGGAAAGAGAAAGGAAGTGTCTGCCCTTTTTGTTACACAATGTGTTGACATTATTTATTCTAACTTTCTCACTGTAATTGTTGAAACTAACTGATATACCATAAGAAATGGCATCTATTTGATTAATAATTACTTTATGTCAACTATGATCCTCTCAAAAGCATTTCAGAAGATATTTCTTCCTATCTGTATTTAAAATCGGATTCAACAGGAGCTAAGGGAGGGGAATACAATAAAAAGTGTTTTCAGTAGTTAAAACAAAGGTATAAGGCATGATAGAGGAATTATTATATAATAAATGGTATAAGATCATAAAGAAAAAAGGAGTAGCAAAGTATTTAGAAATAGGATGGGGGAGAGCAGATGGACGAGAGTAGCAAGATTTAGATTAGGAGACGAGGTTGGGGAAGGAATATATCAGAAAAAGAAGGAGAACAGAAAGTAAGGAATTTGTGAATGGGAAGGGGAAACATAGGATGTATAGGAAGAATATAGGGGAGAAGTTGAAGATAAAGGAAGCTCTCGAGAGAATGCTGTAAGGATTATTCAGGTTTATTCAAAATTCTCTAGAATCATTAAAAAATCTATTCAGAAACGTTTAGTTTTAAGTTTGAAGTAGTCCAAACCTTTTTATAAACAATTTAAAAGTTGTCGTTTCAAAATTAGCAGTAGTCTTCACAAAATCATAACTTTATTACAATTCAGAATAAATGTATACCTCTAGTGTTTGTAAAATAAAAGCTAAATTTTTATACCGCATTGTTTATATCGTACGCCACTGACAAAAAACTTTATTAAATTAGTTTCTTTTGAGTGGGAAATGAAAAAAGGAAGATAACGGATAGCTTTGAAGCCTGAAATAAATAAATAAGAATTTGGATTATCTATAGACTGAAAAATAATAGTTCAAATAAGCATGATCCAGCGAGCGTAAGCTCGGGAAACTATCCGTGGACATTCCTCCATTAAATTCAACATTTTTGTAAAATTTTTAGTTTTATTTGATGTAAGAAGTTTCGAAAACTTGAAAAATATTTTGAAAATTGAAAATTTCCAAAAATGTATGCAATATATTTTTTTTTTCTGAGGTCCTACAAGTTTCGGTAATATTGTAGACTGACTCGAGTTTTTTTCTAAAATTTTCAAAAATTCCCTGTATAATTGAAAAACTTTCTCAACACAAACAAACAACTCCGTTAGAGAAAACAAATAGATATAGGAAATTTTTGTTTTGTATTTGTATATGGTTTTCCCCCGCAAATTACAATATGTTTGAAAATTCAACTATTTGTTTGAAAATTCGTCTTTTGCATTGGAAATTCATCACTTACTTGAAGTTTCATCTATTTTTGTTGGAAATGTAACTGTTTAGCGGAAAATCATTCTGTTTAAGTCAAGGATTCAACTACTTTGTAGAAAATTCTCCTTTTTCTTAATCATTTTTTCGGTCGACTTTCTCAACCACCTCCACTCTATCTCACTCTTACCTCTTCAGCCTCTCTCTGGATTATTCTAGAGAATCGATTTACCTGGAGATGATCTTCAAGATCAATGAGATCTTCGATCCCGTTGATGGAATTGATATAAGGCTCCATCGAAATTAATTTCATTCGAGTTAATGTAACGAACGTGCCCGACTGGATGCAGGCCTAGCGCTTCTGCTTGTTCGGCAGCACTTGGCATGAGTGATGACCTTTCACTACCAGTGGTAATATCGGCTTCAAATAAAGGCCCACCTGATATTATAACAACAGCTGTGAATTCTTGAGCAAAACCAGCATCAATACGTTCCACGTAAATATTATCCTCAGGACTCATATGGTTTTCGAGACATGCATATAAACGTGGGCCATTACTTAGATCAACAATAGCGTATCCATATTCACCACTGCGTGATGCAATTGTTGGATCAGGTAACAAGTTTCCCAAAAGTAAATGCTGAGCTACATGCCTGCCATTTACCACTCTTTGTATTAAAATACAACTTCGCGAATTTTGAATTCCAGTAGGATGAGTATGAGGTTGAATATTTATAGCATTGACTTCTGTAATTAAGAGATTCATGAAATTTTTTTACACTGGAAAAATAACTGTTAGTCAGAAGACAAGCATTTAGGCATCGGGATAGAGAATTAGCATTACCTGGACGGGGATTTTGAATTCCATTGGAATGAGCGTGATGACCATTACCCATAGCATCGACTTCTGTAAGAAGAGATTTATAAAATTTTTGTATACTGGAAAAATAACTGTTAGTCAGAAGATAAACAATTAGGAAGTGAGATAGACGATTAGCATTACCAGGACGGGGATTTTGAATTCCATTAGAATGAGCATGATGACCATTTTCCATAGCACCGACTTCTATAAAAAAAGATTTATGAAATGTTTGTACAAGTAGAAAATAGCTGTTACTCAGAAGATAGGCAGTTTGTGGTTTGCTAATTCCATTACGGACACACTCACCGAATTTTCGATTTATGCAGTAAGTTAATTATGTAACCTTTTAACTTTACTTCCACTTTTACCGCATTGAAAAAGAATTGAAAGAATTGAATGTGTCAGTAAAAGTGGAGTGGAGGTGAACAGAGAAAGTTATATAATCAATATAATTTATACACATGATCAATTTAAATTTTTCTACTTTATACCCACTCTTTCCTTCCAATTTTTTCTTTCCACCACCCTTACCTAAGTCCACCCCTACATGTCCCATAACCGATTTCTCTCCTATAACCCTCATCTCTTAACACATTTTTCCATGGAATAAAGAAATTCTACGAAGTAAGGGAATTCAATGTATTCCACGAATTAAGTAAATTCAATGAATCCGGAGCAATTAATCGCATTCAAGAAATTTCCCAGGCGGAAAATTATATATAGTTTATACATAGTGAAAAAATCATGTATAATTTTAATTTTTGTTATATACAAAAACCATAAGAAATAAATAAAACTTATATGCATATATTATTTCGCACTATGTATAATTTTTATGTCCTGGGTCCAGGAATTATAGATAACAAAAATCACATTGATATGTAATAACTCATAGATGACAGGGAACACTTTAAATTTGTTGCTTTCGCAACAGAGAAGTTATTAGATTTGTGTGAAATTTGATACCCCCTCCCGTTTATGTCAAATGTCCACGTTTTGAGGGCTCCTGAACCCGAAAAACAGGTTTGTGCGAATTTTCAGCCTGTGTGTTTATACTTGTGTTTGTTCGTCTGTAGATTTCTAGTCTTTTAGCACGATAACTTTCGCAAGAATTGCCAGATTGGATTGGGCTTAAGAATAATCTTTAAGTGTCCCAAACTGAAGGTCTATTTCATTAGGCAGACATTTCAGATAAAATTTCGAATAGTTAGAGCACCTTCAAAATTGTTGAGACCACTTTTCTTCATGATTTGAAAAATCACATGTACGACTATTTATGGTCCACAAAAATACGAAAAATGTATCCATATGACTTTTTTATTAAATAACAAATTTTCCGAGTTATAGGATTTACAAAATTAAAAAAAAAACGAAAATTTTAAGTCAAACAACGCACGATATGAAAAAAAGATAAAACAAGAAAAACGTTGCTCTTTTAAAACGCTAAAGTATTGTCATAACGATTTTTTGAATTTTCTTCAAAAATGAAAAATTGTAATTTTGATTGCATGAGAAAAATTCGTTTTGCGGTCAAACTATAGAAGATATGAAAAAAGATGAAGCAACAAAAATTGTGCACTCGAAAAAGATCGACAAATCGGTTATGCTTAATTTTTTAATTGGACGCGTAGTTTCTGTTTTATTCGAATAAAACATGATCAAAAATAGAAAAGTTGAATTTTTACACAAACGACACAAGCTACGGTAAACTCTAAAGACAACATTTGTTCACACAAAAAAGAGTTGGAAATTCGTTATGAATGATTTTGGATAGGGTGCGTAGTTTTTGTTCTAAAAGTGAAAAATAACATTTCCAATAGCAAATTTCCATTTTTGGAAAAACGACGCAAAGTACGAGAAAATATGATACGACAGAAAGTATGCACTCAAAAAAGATCAACAAATTTGTTAGGGATCTTTTTTGATAGGTTGTGCAATTTTTGTTTCAATCGTGATGAGTAAAATGAAAAATAAACGAAATAAAGTTTTTAACAAACGACATAAGCTATGAAAAAAAATTAATAAACAAAATGTGCTCACCCAAAAAAGAGCTACAAATTTTTCATCAATAATGTTTTGATAGGACGCGTGGTATTTTTGTCAATCGTAAAAAATAGCATTAAAAATAAAAAATTATATTTTTGGTAAAACTGCACGAGAGACGAAAATGCATTTTGTCAATTTTTATGTTTTATTTCCATATGTTACACGATTATAATCCGGCAACGTGACACTAAAATGAAATATTTATATAAAAAAATTTTTTATTGCATATTTTAATAGTTAATTTTGTATTGTTCTTTTAGGATTTATATTCAAGTTAGCCTACATTTTCTTATCTCCATATGTTACAAGTTTTGAATCTGGTAACGTGGCACTTAATTAAATTATTAATTTCACAAAAAATTTGAAACTCAAATTTGTAAGTTTTATATTGTACACTAAGAAGTCATTTCTTTAGTTCCATATGTTACAAGATTTGAATTGGTCAACGTGGCACTGAATGAAAATATTACCTAAAAAGATTATGCAAATGCCAATTATAATTCTAAATCCTACATTGTCTATTGAAAAGTAAAATTTCAGAATCAAATTGATAAGAATTTTTTATAATGTTAGGCACACTTACTTGAAAAATTAAATAAAGCCACGTAGGCAAACAGGAGAACGACAATAGTCATTGTTTCTAGATACGAGCAGATATAACGATAGAGAACACAAGACTAATTCTGGAGAGGAAGAATTTCATGAAAAGCAACTGCTTTCATAGATTATTTACAAATGATAGCAGAACAGAGATTCTTGACATCTGATTTTTTCATGTCTGCTGGATTTATTGGGTTGGCCAATTATGTTGATTTCTTCAAAGCCTAACCTTTTGAAAACCTGATTGGTAAGACAATGCGTAAATATCACTTTTAGTGCCTGTTATCAGTTTGTTCTTTCCGATATTCTAAACTTTTTCATTTCTTTACCATTTTTGGATGCTATTCATCTCGCAAGTGGGTTTTCCTGAAGAACAACTATCCCCGAGGTGATTCACAAAGACAAGTCTTCAAAGAATTTTTTTTAGCAAAAATTTTATCATTTGAAAAAGTCCGTCTCTCCCAGTTCGTCATTTTCTAATTCTGAATTCACAAGAATATGTTTTTCTAAGACCTTTAATCTTCCACTTTAACGATTTCGCAATAAAAATTGAATCAAAATATTTTTCACAACAATGAATGAAACATAACAATAAATAAAACCGTAGGCTTCTCCTAAAAGAAGCCACTCTTAAGTATCAAATTATTTTCTCGTAAGCTGTTAGTCTCTATGAGTTTGAGTAGGGGCAATCTTTAAGATTTTTTGTGAAAAAGAAATTGAATCCTATGAACTACCTACTCACCTGTTCACTGGAATCGACAATCTAAGCAAACGTGTTGCAAATATTCAAATTGTCGTTTGATTATTTTGTTTCAATTATGTCGAAATATTCGGCCAAGTACAATTTCGATGTTCACTTCATCTACCAATAGGCAAAGAGCTGAATTCACCTTCGAATACATAGAGTGAGGTTCAAAACAGTTGGAACTGATTGAAAAGTTGCCTAATGTAAAATGCCTGCTGTCCAATTTCTACCTCAAATTCTAGGCGCTTTTTTAGCGAGCCGAAGATTTTCCATTTGCCTTATGCCGATCAACCAACATTTGAGTCAACATGACTCAGGTTAATCCTTCTCATGAACTATTAGATAAAAAGAGAGAGGGAGTGTGTGTCCCTTTTGACACACAATATGTTGGCATTATTTGTTTCAACTTTTTCACTGTAATTGTTAAAACTAACTGACGTTCCATGAAAAATGGGATTTATTAAATTAATAATTACTTTATGTCAATTATGATGTTTTCAAAAGCATTTTAAGAGATGTTTCTTCCTATCTGCATTCAGGATCGGATTCCTCATTGTATAGGATTTGAATTTTGATCTCGAAAAATCGTTTTAGAAATCTGAACACAGATTAATTCAAAATGAACTCAGAATTTCGAATAGATGACACAATCACATAATGTTCAAATTGAACCGATTTGACCTAAGGACTTCGAGTCCGAT
Source organism: Andricus grossulariae (assembly GCA_011634705.1). NCBI lineage: Eukaryota > Metazoa > Arthropoda > Insecta > Hymenoptera > Cynipidae > Andricus > Andricus grossulariae. Next base: position 11,765 of record JAABKJ010006189.1, on the reverse strand, counting down.
TAGAAAAGTTTTTTTGGACATCTGAACTTAAAGCAGTTGGAAATAAACTTGACAATCCGAATAAATTGCAGTTCATAATGTTGTAATTAAGCCAAATTGGTGAATTGAATTTATTTCAAGTCTGGCAGGCAGCTCATACACAGTCGCAAAATCATTCGGTAAGTGTAACATAGATGTTTACCTTCTTATTTCTGATCGTAATAGGATTTCTCGTCTTTCCGCGAAATCAAACTTATACTTTTATAATTTTAAATAGACCCGCGCTTTTCGGTACATGCGCAGTTGGTAAGACGTGGTCCTTTATAATTACTGGTATCGGAGCGTGACGAATCCCAATAAAAATTTATTCATACTGAAAGTCGTACACAGAATTAAATCGTACTGAGATTTGACAAAAAGACATTTATCGCAAAAACATACCATATTTTTTCAAGAAAACATGGAGAAGCAATCGAAGTCTTAAAAGACCATAATAACATCAATAGGGACAATGGATATAATACCAATCCGATTTGTCTTTCCGTCCTCCCGGGTTTAAAGAAAAAGACTTGATTGGACAATCAGGTTCGACCAGTCTCCACGGTGGGGCGCTGTGGCCAATCACAGAAATCGTACAGAGTATATATAAGAACAACATAACATGAAACTTCAGATTCAGGTTAGCCTTGAATGAGTGAACTGCGATGATCAGGGAAGGTTGGCAAGATTCGTACTTTTGCACACGATTGGAACCCGAAACCCGACGTCAATTTCAGTATTAAGATTTATGAATTAACTAAAATATTACGCTAGCATATATTTTTTGATTTTCATATATTAAGAATGTTCAATCTGGTAATGAGGGACTAAATGAAAATATTAATTAAAAAATGTTTGAAATGCAAATTTTCAACCCATTAGTGCTTCAATTAATTTAGAATTTCAGAATTGCAGTTTTTTATATCACCTACACTTAAGTTCTACATGAGTATGAAATTAAAGCAGTGTCGAAAACAGTCGTGGAGAATCCCCCTGAGCTTGCTTGACAAGCTTTAGGTTAGTTCGTGCGGTTGCGACACACAGGCGAAAATTGGCGCGCAAATTTCAAACAACGTCAAATTGATGCAATATGGCATCGCTAGGCACTGATGGGTCAAACTTCGCGTTGTGCATTTAGAAGTCAAATTAGTGATTAAGAATAACGAACATTTTGGATATTATGTTATGTACACTTACTTGCAGCATGAAGCAGAGTCATGAAGACAAACAAGAGAATCATCATTTTCATTGTTTCTAGATACGAGTGGAGATGACGGTAGAGGACACAAGAATAATTCTTAATAGGAAAAATTTCAAGAAAGGCAGCTGGTTTTATAGATTATAACTATAACTAAGTGGAGAAGAAAAGATTCTCAACTTCAGAATTTTTCCATATCTGCTGGAATTATTGCTCATGAAACCTTTAAAAATGTTTCTCGAATCTTAAATTGAACTATTTTAAACTAAATTGTAAAGGCAATAAAGTATTTTCCGTGAAAAAAAAATTAGACAACACTTAGGGAATAAAGAAGCAACATAGTTAAAATTGGAAAGAAACTAATTATTTTCGAAAGTTTTTCTTTCACCTATCAGGTTCGCGTTTTCAGGCATCGTTTACTTTTCCACTTATCGGAAAAGTACTCACTTCGACCACTGTGACGTCAGCAGTTGAGGAATCGACAACTTGGTCGTCTCCCGACGAAATCCTCAGCCGCATTTCCATCGCGAGTGTTGGATGGAGTATTATGTGAACCTTGTTGGAGACGACGATTCAACTCGACGCTCAATATATCATTGTTTTTGGAGTAATGTAATTTAATGGATGGGGATGGACGAAAACGGAAGAGATTAAGCCGTCACAAGAAATATAAATTGGACGTTGAGGGTAGACTACAGGATGTCTGGATGAATAGTGAGAGAAGCAGCGCAAAGTGACAAGTTAAGTACAAGAGCAGAAAGAGGGCAGGGAAGTTTCAAGAAGAGCTAAGGAAGGGGAATAAAAAAAAGTATTAGGATCATAAAGAAGAAAAGAGTGGCAAAGTAATTAGAAAAAGGATGACGGAGAGCAGATGGACAAGAGTAGCAAGATTTAGATTAGGAGATGTGGTTGGGGAAGGGATATATCAGAAAATGGAGGAGAACAGAAAGTAGGCAATCTGTGAATAACAAGAGGAAACATGGAATGTATGGAAATGATGTAGTAAATAAATGGAAGACAAAGGAAGCTCTTAAGAAAATGCTGTAAGGATTTTAGGGCAAGATGGATTGAGTGACAAGTAGATGAAAGCATTGGACAGGGCTAGAGGAGTGAATCAGATAGAATGACAGAGTGAATGTCACAGAAGCTTCTCAGGAAGGTAAGACTTGTAAGTAATGGTTTCTCTGTTTCTTTTTGCAGATTTGCATTCACAGACTTCAAACCGTGTTTCTGATGTGCCTGATTACGAATCTTCTTATTCTTCTGAGTGAGATCATTCTCATTTTTTCATTATTTAGGTTTTTTCAAAATTATCTAGATTCGTCGAAAAATCTATTCCGAAATGTTTAATTTTAAGTTCAAGGTAGTTCAAACCTTTTTATAAACGAATCGAAAGTTGTTATTTCAAAATTAATGGTAGTTTTCTTCAAATCAATGCTTTATTACGTTAATAACTAAGTAATCTTTGTTAAAATGATTTACTCGGCAATACTTAATAATTGCTTATACAAATTATATATAATAAAATTTAGAATAAATGTATACCTCTAGCGTTTGTAAAATAAAAGCTATAATTTTATACCGCATTGTTTACACCGTATGTCACTGTCGAGAAACTTTATTAAATCAGTTTCTTTTGAGTGGAAAATGAAAAAAGGGAAATAACGGATAGCTTTCAAGCCTAAAATAAATAAATAAGAATTTGGATGATCTATGGACTTAAGAATAATAGTTCAAATGAGCATTATGCTGCGAGCGAATGCTCAGGAAACTATCCGTGGACATTCCTCCATTAAATTCACCATTTTTGTACAATCTTTAGTTTTGTTTGATGTAAGAAGTTTCGGACACATGAAAAATATTTTGAAAATTAAAAATTTCCGAAAATGTATGCAATATTTTCAAATTTCTTCTGAAATCCTACAAGTTTCAGTAATAGTTTAGACTGAATCGATTTTTTTTGCAAAAATTTTCAAAAATTTCCTGTATAATTAAAAAACTTTCTCAAAACAAGCAAACAACTACGTCAGAGCAAATAAATAGATATAGGAAATTTTTGTTTTGTATATTTCTATGGTTTTCCCCCGCAAATTATAATATGTTTAAAAATTCAACTATTTGTTTGAAAATTCGTCTTTTTTCTATCATTTTTTTGCCCCCCTTCTCTACTTTCTCAACTCTACCTCACTCTCACCTCTTCAGCCTCCTCTCTTCTCTCTCAGCCCTTTCTATCACCAATAGCATTGAGTTACCTTGCAAGTCACTTAGATCCATATAAAGTACAAATATAGGGGTGGGTATTGTAAAAAATATAATACTTTTTTGAAATTTCATCTTTTATTAACTTTGGATTAAAATTGTAATGTAAAATGTTATAGTACAACAATTCTATGAAAAATAATAAATAAATAAAATCTCAATAACCTTTTATATCGATTCATGCTACATCGATTTTTTCTCGCGAATATTCTAGTGAATCGATTTACTTGGAGTAGGTCTCTAAGATCGATTAGATGTTCGATCGCGTTGAGGGAATTGATATAAGACTCCATAAAAATTAATTCGATTCGAGTTAATGTAAAGAACGTGCCCGACTGGACGCAGGCCTAGCGCTCGTGCTTGTTCGACAGCATTTGGCATCAGTGATGATCTTTCAGCACCAGTTGTAATATCGGCTTCCAACCTAGGCCCGCCTGATATTCTAACAACAACGGTGAATTCTTGAGCAAACCCAGCACCAACACGCTCAACGTAAATATTATCCTCAAGATTCATATGGTTTTCCAGACATGCATACAAACGTTGGCCGTTACTGAGATCAACAATAGCGTATCCATATTCACCACTGCGTGATGCAGTTATTGGATCAGGTACCAAGTATCCCAAAAGCAAATGCCGTGCTACACGCCTGCCATTTACTACTCTTTGTATTGAAATACTACTACTTTGTGGAGAATTAGCATTACTAGGACTGGGATTTTGAATTTCAGTAGGATGAGAATAAGGTCGAATATTTATAGCATTGACTTCTGTAAAAAAGAGATTTATCAAATTTGGTTACACTGGAAAAATAACTGTTAGTCAGAAGATAAGCATTTGGGCATCGGGATAGAGAATTAGCATTACCTGGACGGGGATTTTGTATTCCATTGGAATGAGCATGATGACCATTATCCATAGCATCGACTTCTATAAAAAGAGATTCATAAAAATTTTTTATACTGGAAAAATAACTGTTAGTGAGAAGATAAGAAATTAGGAAGTGAGATGGAGCATTAGCATTACCTGGACGGGGATTTTGAATTCCATTAGAATGAGCATGATGACCATTTTCCATAGCACCGACTTCTATAAAAAAGAAATTTATGAAATTTCAGTATATGTGAAAACTAGCTGTTAGTCAGAAGCTAGGCACTCTGTGGTTTACTAATTCCGTTACGGATATAAGCACCAAATTCCGATTTATGCAGTGTGTCAATTATATAACCTATTCACTCTACTTCCACTTTTGCCGCATTGACAAACTATTGACGAGCATAATAGACAAACAATTAAAATAATTGAATATTTCTGTGAATGTGAAGTTGAAGTGAAGAGAGAAGGTTATATAATAAATATAATCGATACAAATGATAAATTCAAATTTTCCTACTTTATACCCACTCTTTTTTTCTCATTTTTTCTTTCCACTACCCTCACTTAAGTTCACCCCTACATGCCCCAAAACCGATTTCTCTCCTATTATCCTTATCTTCAACACATTTTTCTATGGAATAAAGAAATGTTACGAAGTAAAGGAATTCAATGTGTTCCACGAATGAAACAAATTCAATGAATCCCTAGGAATCAATGGCATTCAAAAAATTTCCAAGGCGGAAAATTATATATAGTTTATACATAGTGAAAAAATTATTATAATTATCATTTTTGTTTTACACAAGAACTATAGCAAATAAATGAAGATTATATACATATAATATTTCGCAGTATGTATAATTTTTTTTCCTGGGTCCAGGAATTATAGATGACAAAAATAACATTAATATGCAATATCTCATAGATTACAGAGAACACTTTAAATTTTTTGCTTTCTCAACAGAGAAGTTATTAGATTTGTTTAAAATTTGATGCCCCTCCCGTTTATGTCAAATGTTCACGTTTTGAGACCTTCTTAACCCGAAAAACAGGTTTTTGCGAATGGTCAGCCTGTGTTTTTGTACGTGTGCTTGTTAGTCTGTTGATTTTTCAATTTTTAGCACTATAACTTTCGCAAGAATTGACAGACTGGATTGGGCTAAACTGTAGTGTAGCTAAACTTTAGTGTCTCAAACTGTAGGGTTATTTCGATAGGCAGCCATTTTAGATGTACGGCTTTTCATGGTAAACAAAAATACGAAAAATGTATCCTCATGACTTTTTTAATAAGTAAAAAATTACCAGAGTTATAGCATTTACAAAATTTGAAAAAAAATGAAAATTTTAAGCCAAACAACGCACGATGTGACAAAAAGTTAAGACGAGAAAAACGTTGCTTTTTGAAAACCCTAAAGTATTGTCATAACAACTTTTTTGATTTGTTTCAAAAGTGAAAAATTCTCATTTCGATCGCACGAAAGAAAATCCATTTTGCGGTCAAACTATACAAGATACGAAAAAAAATGGAGCAGCAAAAATTGTGCACTCGAAAAAGATCTACAAATTTGTTATGATTAACTTTTCAATAGGAAGCGTAATTTCTGTTTCATTCGTATAAAACATCGTCAAAAATAGAAACGTTAAATTTTTACACAAAGGACACAAGCTACGAAAAACTCAAAAGAAAAAATTTGTTCATATAAAAAAAGCCAAAAATCAGTTAGGAATTATTTTTCGATATGCTGCGTAGTTTTTATATCATACGCGAAAAATAACATAAACAATAGAAAATCTAAATTTTTGTAAAATCGACGCAAAGTACGAGAAGAGAACATACGACGGAAATCGTGCACTCAAAACAGATCATCAAATTTGTAAGCAAATATTTTCTGATAGGACGTGCAATTTATATTTCAATCGTGAAAAACAAAAGGAAAAAATAAAAGAATTGAAGCCTTCGACAAACGACATAAGCTTCGAATGAAAAATTAATAGACAAAAGTTACTCACTCAAGAAAGAGCTACAAATTTGGCATGAATAATTTTTTGATAGAACACGTAGTATTTTTTTTAATCGTAAAAAATAGAATTAGAAATAAAAAATTAAATTTTTGGAAAAACAACAAAAGAGACGACAAAAATGACAAGACAAAGGTTGTCCAACCAACAGAAGGTCTACAAATCTGTTATAAACTTTTGTTATAGATATAAATTTAAAATAAAAAATTTGAACATCCAGAAGTCACATTGAAGATTGAGATTTGTAAAGAAACTAAAGCATTTTGTCAATTTGTATTGTACTTTCAGAACCTATATTCAAGTTAGCCTACATTCTTTTATGTCCATATGCTACAAGTATTCAATCTGGTAACGTGGCACTAAACTAAAATAATGATTCAACAAAAAATTTGAAATTAAAATTTTCAAGTTTTATATTGCACAGTAAGAAGTTATTTCTTTAGTTACATATGTTACAGGATTTTAATTGATCAACGTCGCACTCCATGAAAAAATATTGATTAAAACATTTTTCAATTTTTTATTTTATTTTCTACATTCAGAAATCAAAACAGAGATTACCATGTATAAATCAACTGAAACCATGCATTATTTGTCACTGTTTTATTTTCATATGTCACAAGATGAATCTGCCAAAATAGCAATAAATTAAAATATTAATTTTAAGTTTGTAAATTTTATATTTTACACTCAGAAGTGGATTTCAAGACTAAGATTTATGAAAGGACTAAAATGTTGTGTTATCCTCCACTTTTCAATATCCATATGTTCTGAATGTTCAATCTGGTAACATGGCTCTAAATGAAAACATTGCTCAAAAAGATTTTTCAAATGCAGATCATAATTCTAGTTGTTACATTGTCTATTAAAAAGTAACATTTCAGAATAAAATTTATAATAATTTTTTCTATTATGTTAGGTGCACTTACTTGAAAAATTAGGCAAAGCCACGAAGGCAAATAAGAGAATCACTATCTCCATTGTTTCTAGATACGAGCGGAGATAACGATAAAGAACACAAGACTGAAAGAAAGAATTTCGCGAGAAGCGAATGCTTTTATAGATTATTTACAACTGATAGGAAGGATAAAAATTCTTGACACCTGAATTTTTCATGTCTGCTGGATTAATTGGGTGGGCCAACTATGTTGATTTCAAAATAAGTAATCCTTAATTCTTTTTAATAATTTTTTCAAGCTTATCTATCTACTCTAGTCCAAATCTTTAATGGTTTTTCTAATTAGAAAATGTTTTCTATTCCTAATAAGGTTCGTGATTATTTTGAGTTTGTTCTGCAACATCAGTTTTGTCGATCAAATTTTCTAAATAAGTACCTTCATTTGATGACAAAATTGATATAGTTTAAATAATTCAATTTAATTTTTAACATTCGGAAATAAGTCTGTTCTTAAAGTGTTGCTACCATACTTCAATTTGTCGGTACGGGTGAAAATAATTATCGGCACCAGTAATTCTTTGGTTACGGAAAATTTGAAACAATATACATATTTTTAAAATTTTGAAACATTTTTTCAAATTATTGAAAAAATGTATATAATAATTAAAAACAATGAAGATTTCTGGAAATTTATAAAATATTACAAATTTGCTTGCCCGCCCCTCTTCAAAATGCGCCATTGCATGCACGTGGAGCAGGCGTAATATGGCTGCCTTCAGCCCAGTGATGTTCGCACATGCGCATTCTGCCAACAGGCCGACTTGAAACTTTACGCCCGCCACACAAAACTTTACGCCCGCTACACATACACTGCACCACACAAGTGTGAATATGAAGCAAATTATTTTTATTCTTAAAAAGATTTATAGCGCTGGACCCCAAAGTCTCCCTTCTGCAAAGTAAGCGATTTCTTCCTTTCACTTATAGCCTGAAATTTGCAAGTACACCAAACATCCTCTATCTGCTTCACGTGCTTGTTCTAAAGGAGGTTAGGACAAAACGTATGGTGTGTGTCAAAGGCCTTCTTCACGCCCTCAATACACAACGTACTATTTTAAACTTCTAATAAGCCCTAGACATATTTTGAACTGAATCGATTTTTTTTTATTTTGTGGAATCCCCTAAAATTAAAAACTTTTTAAACAAATTTTTCAGATAACCTCTTGACAAATTTTGAAAATTTCTAAAAAAAAACCCAAAAAATTACATTTATATAATCTTAAGAATAAAAAAATAAATAAAAATACAACTGTTTATCAGAAAATTGTTCTTATTTGTTTAAGATTCTAACTATTTTGTTGGAAATTTTTCCTTATTAAGTGAATTTAACTGTTCTCGGCTTATTATTAAAATATCTATGATTTCAAATATCAAGTATTACTTTTTTTGTTGAGAATTCGTTTTTCTTTCTGGTTCTAAATCCAAAAACTTGGTGGTAATTTTAACTCCTTTTTTAGAATTTGTTTGTTTAGGTTGAAGATTCATCTTTTTGAAATTCAAATTTGGCAATACCTGGAATCTGGAATGCTAAATAAAAATAGGCACTAAGTGGGCTGGAGCCACTCCATTCCACCATCAAGGTCGTGGCTGCGAAAGCGGCCTGGAGAATAAATATGGTAAAAGGCGGAAGGATTTTGACAGCGGGGCGTATTCCAACTGACATCGCGAGTAGGCCGATCGTCCAAGCGTTAGCAGCTCTTACGGTCTCAATCCAAGAAATAAAAATTATAAAGAATGAAAATAATAATTTAAAAATTTTTCTCAATTCAAACTTGTAGATCTTATATTGTTTTCTTGGAAGACAGTTACAAGAATAAGATTTGCGAAAGAACTCAAATATTGCGTAAGCCTCCATTTTTTAATTTTCATATATTACAATATTTCAATCTGGCAACATGGCACTAAATTAAAATATTATTTTTAAATATTTTCAAAATTTAAAATTGTAAATGTTATATTGTACATTTTAGAGGTCGAATTCCAGATGAAGATCCATGGAGAAATTTAAACATTGTGTTATTCGTAATTTTTTCATTTCCACATGTCATAAGATTTTGTTCTCGCAAAGCAGCACTTAATTAAAATGATAGTAGAGAAATCAAGCCTAATTTATAAAAAGAAAAATTTCATGAAAGGCGATTGGGTTTATAGATTGTTTGCGATTGACTGTATGGGCGACGATTCTTGATATCAGAATTTTTCATACCTGCTATATTTATTACTAATAGAATATTCAGAAGTATTTATGTGTATGACATCTGGTTTTTCATCTTATAATTCTTTCTTTCAAATTATAACTTTATATCTAGATTAATTTTTTTCTCCCTTTTCCCGTTATTACATATCTAAAACTTTAAACGTTGTTGGCCACAGGCACAACTGTATACCGGATCATCTGCGCACATTTTTTATAACGTTCAATTGATAATTTTATTTTGAGACATTAAATTTATATGATATTTACGAGTCAATATATTAATTGATATTTGTGATTTTTTCTGGAAAATTTTGAAAATTTCAATCACTTTGTGGTCATGATGCACCTCTCGATTTTCACAATAATTTTTCACTTAAAACTCCAAGTGCACAGATGTTTTGCTCCTAATTTAACTGTGAACTTCACCATTACTGCGATCAGACTTTCAACTTAAAAGTGCACGTGCACAGAAATTACCCTTCCAAATGTGCACCTGTCGATTAATACAATCATTTTTCACTTAAAACTTTACAGGCACATATGGTACCCTCCCAACTGTGCACGTCTCGATTACTACAATTCTTGGATTAACATTACATAAATACATTATATAAATTATATTATATTAATATTATATCATATAACGTTATATAAATAAACTTTAAAGTTTACATGCACAGACGGCTTCCTCCCAACTGCATACGTCTCATTTAATAACATCAGATGTTGAACTTGCAAGTCCGCGTGCATTTCAGGAGCACCAAACTGTGCATGTCTCAATTAATGCTTTTAGACTTCTCATGTGAAAGTCCACGTGTACAGAACTGTGCACCTCTCAATCAACACGATTGGACTTTTCATTCAAAAGTCCACATGCACATATGGTATTCTCCCAAATGTGCACGTCTCGATTAATACGATTAGACTTTTCATTTGAAAGTTCACGTGCACTGATGGTATTCTCACAAATGTGCACGACTTCATTAATGCAATCATTCTTTACCCATAAGTCTACGTGCAACAATTGTTACCCTCATTACTGTGTACGTCTCAGTCACTGCCATCATATTTTCCACTTAAATGTCCACGTTCTGAAGAAAGTAATCTTTTTTTTTACCAATCATTGATTTTGAGCCAGTTCTCAATTGAAGTGGATATGAATCAGAAGAACAATCTTTTGCAGAAACATGAGTTAGTTCAAAGAAATTACTTTAAGCCATTTCCCAAATTCGTCATTCACGCCATTAATTGAAAAAAGATTCGCTCAACATTTTCGGAAGCTATTCATCTTGCAAGTGGTTTTTCTTGAAGAACAATTATCCCCGAGGTGATTCACAAAGTGAATTCTCCAAAGAATTTTTGTTAACAAAAATGGTATCATTTAAAAAAAGTCCGTCTCCCCCAGTTCGTCATTTTTTAATTCTAAATTCGCAAGAATATGTTTTTCTAATAATTTTAATCTTCCACTTTAACGATTTCGCAAGAGAAATTAAATCGGAATATTTTTCATAACAATGAATGAAACCGTAGACTTCTCCGAAAACATGCCACCCTCAAGTACCAAATTATTTTCTCGTAAGCTGTTAGTCTCTATGAGTTTAAGTAGGGGTAATTTCAAAGATTTTTTATAAAAAAAAATGTATTCCTATATACTTCCTACTCACCTGCTAACTGGAAGCGACAATCCAAGCAAACGTGTTACAAATATTTAAATTTTCGTTTTATTATTTTGCTTCAATTTATGTCGAAATCTTCGGCCAAGTACAATTTTGATGTTCACATCATCTACCAATAAGCAAAGAGCTGCTTTTACATTCGGAGACATTTTGTGCAGTCGGTTACGGACGTGTCGATTCGCTCTGCTTCAGTTTTCTGAGATTCCTCGAGTATCTCAGATTTTTATGTATATAAAGTTGGTGTGTCGTAAAAGAGCTTGTGGCCGGTTTTTTGTGACTTTTAACTTCTTGTCAATTCTGTCAATTGTTGCTAATCGGTGGAAGCTTCTTTAAAACATTCATTTTTATTATGTTTCAATTACGATACCATGGGAGCGTGTCCGGAGTGCAACGTAGTGATTTCAAGAGGTGCTTCTGAGGCCCAAAGTGAGATTTCATCGAGATTTAGTGAATTCGAAACCCGACAACAGGATTTTAACGAGAAATGAAACTCTACCCTTTTAGAAATAAAGACTGACCTATCTAATAACACTCGTCGCATTAATTCTCTTGAAACCGGCTCTA
>JAABKJ010006188.1:6398-22221 GCA_011634705.1 Andricus grossulariae | reverse complement strand
ATTTGATTGAATCCGCGAAAGTCATTTTTCACATAAAACCAATACCTTCTCATTGAGATGAGAATGTAAAAATTAAATTATTAACCAAATAGAAGAATTTTTAACCATAAGAGATGAATTCTCGAACAAAAATATGATAGTAGACTTTTTAATAGGAAAAAATAAACTTTGAACTATAAAAGATGAATTTTCAACCAAAAAAGATGAATTTTCTACCAAAAGTTGAATTTTCAATCAAAAGGAAAGAATTTTCTATTCAAAAACAAAAACAACAAAACAGTTGAGCTATAGATGATAAAAGATGATTTCAAAAAATAGTTCAATTTTCAACAAACTAATTGATTTTTCAACCAAACAGCAATATTTGTAACCAAAAGAGAAAAATTCTGAACCAAAAATATGATAGTAGACTTTTCAATTGAAAAGAATTAACTTTCAACCAAAAATAGTTGAATTTTCTCACTGGGTTCTATTGAATCAGTTCTCATTTACGCGAAAAAATGAGAAAAGGGAAATTTTCTTGAAAACAGGGACAGAAGAGGAATTCCGTTATAAAGGAGAAAAGAGTGTGAACTCTGAGATTTAATTAACCGCAGTAAAATTTTCCGGTTTTCCCGTTCAGTGCCCACCCTGTAATTGAATAAAATTCCAGTGAATCTATATGTTTCTGGAACTTTTGATGATCGCAAAACGTTTGAATCGCGTGCAAAAAAAACGTATTTTTTCCTCCTTGATACCAAGTTCACGAAGGCAATCTGCAAATACTCACATCAGTCATTGTTATCTCCTCTTTTAGACGTTGAAGAATATGTTATTCTGGTTACTATTTTCTCACACAAGTACAGTCAGGGATAATGCTGCGTTCTTTTACTGATAACCTCGCAGTACTTACGACCTGACGGTAGAAAAGTGAATTTTTCCTTTTTATCTCGTTAATGAATAAAAATCTTTCTACCAAGGTTGCTATAAACGCTCAATTTAGAAATTTCCTGACTTTCTCTAACTTATCCCACAACAATTTTTCATTTCCCTGACCGTTATTAATTTTTTTTTATTTTCAACCAAAAAAATAAAAACGAATTTTCAACTAAAGAAACACATTTTTAACTAAAATAATGAATCAACCAAAAAAGTTCATTTTTAACCAAATAGTTGAATTTTCAACCAAGACGATTAATTATCCACCAAAAAAGATCCATTTTGAACCAAAAAATTTCATGTTAAAACAAAGATTTAAATTTTCGATCAAAAAGATGAATTTTCAATTAAAAAAATTAATTTTTTTAACAAAAAGACGATTTTTCAACAAAATACATGAATTTTCAACTAAAAAAGATATATTTTCAATAAAATAGTTAAATTTTCCACCAAAGAAATGAATTTTCAACAAAAAGATAAATTGTCAACCAAGAAGAATAATTTTATACCAATAAAAGATGAATTTCTAACAAAATACATAAATTTTCAACCAAATAGTTGAATTATTAACGTAATAGTTAAATTTTGAATCAAGGAGATGAGCTTTCAACTAAAATGATGAATCATAAAAAAAATTACTTTTTAACAAAATGATTCCACTTTCAACTAAGTATTTGAACTTTCAATAAAAAAAGATGAATCCCCAACCAAAGCAGATTAATTTCAGTATGAAGCAGGTGCATTTTTAACCAATTTAATCATTTTTAGTCATTTTCAAACAAAAAGAATGACTTTTTAGCAAAATATATGAATTCTCAAATAAAAAAGATACATTTTTAACAAAAGCTGGAATAGTTAAATTTTCAGTTAAAAAATAATTTTTAACAAAAAAATAAGCATTTTGAACATAATAGTTGAATTTGCAACCAAGGAGATAAGTTTTTAAGTAAAATGATGAATCTTCACCAAAAAATAAATTTTCAACAAAGTGTCAACTAAGTGGTTGATTTTTCAACCAAAAAAGATGAATTCTCAACGAAAAATGTATTAATTGATATTTTTCAACCACAAAAGATTTTAATTTTAAACCAAAAACAGTTGAATTCAACAAAAAAAAAAAAGACGAATTTTTAATCAAATATTTGAATCCTCAATCAAAACAGATTAATTAACAATAAAGCAGATACATTTTTAACCAAAAGAGATGAAATTGATACGATAAGAGATGAATTTTTAAAGGAATAAAACGAATTTTCAACCAAAAAGAAAGACTTTTTAACAAAATTTTTGAACTGTCAACAACATAAAAAAAGTTACACTGAGGATCCACGTTTGTTTAATTAAAAGGATTTTTAAATATTTCAAATTTATAAACTTTCAAAAAAAATGGGGGGGGGGGGGGATTCTGACATTATCTTACATAGGGGAGGTGGGTTGGAAACTTCAGAATTTCAGGTTTTCCCTGATATTCCTTGATTTTCCCTAAACAGGTTTAAATTCCCTGATTTTCCCTGAGTTGCCATAATTCCCTGAACTGTACAAAACCCTGTCTATACACATTATCCTGACGAAAAAATGTTGAAGATTCTCTTCCTCTTGGATAATGTACGCTAACCAGCAAGTGAGAAATTGAAGAGAAAAGACTTACATTGAAGTTGAAGATTATTTATCCTGACCGTTATGCGGTAAGATTACTCTCCTCCGATTACCGATTGTAATTTTCTCTAAGGATCGTGCAAGTTTCGTCCGTTACTTCCGGTTTCAAGCTGCAAGTCTCGCTTCTGCGTTGAATCTCCAACTCGCGAAATCACCCAGGCCCTCGAGTTTTTTTGATTTAAATGCTCGTAGCCCCAGACGCGTAACGAGGCGCGGAGAATGAAAAACGAGTGCGGTCGAAACGCACCATTTCATTTTCCAATCTCGTTTCATTTTAAGCGACCCAATGACGTGGCACTAAGGGCCGATATTTTAGTCAAGATCGGAATGCAAGTTTCGAAATCTCCACATTACTATTGGAATTCTCTGATAAGATATGATTCAGTTTCAATGAAATTGGTATTTCATTACACCACAAATATCTAATTATTATTACTATTCTCTCAACGAATCTATTCACTCTGCCTCAAAAGAATTTTCCGATAAATTCTCAATGGTTTATTAATAGCTTACGCAGAAATGAACGCAGTATTTTAGTTCTGAATCATGCAGGAAGCAACTTGTTATTTCAAGATCACCTTCACTTATTGCAGAGCATGATCCTCTTATCTTAAAACTGAATATTAAAAACAATTTTAAAGCCGTCTAGTCTATTCCAGATACCTATCTGATAACGATAAAGAGCGCAACAACAGCAACAGTTTAGTATCTTTACGACCAGAAATAGTTTAATGTATTAGGGGCCGTCCATAAACTGCTACACGAATTAAAACAAAATAATTTTAGCCAAACATTTGCATTTATAACCAAATAGCTAAACTTCCAAGCAGACAAAAAAAAAGAATTTTCAACAAAATAGTTGAACTTGTTACCGAAAAATGTTAAATTTGCAATCCAAAATGACGAATTGAAAAAAAAAACAGTTGAATTTCCGACCAAAAAAGATGACATAATCAAAATCGTTGAATTTCCAACCTATAAAGAAACACTTTCAACCAAATGGTCGAATTAAAAAAAAAACAATTAATATCAGAGCAAAAACTGTTGCATTTTCAAACCAAAAAGACGAATTTTTTAGGAAACAATTGAATTTTTAACCATAAAAAATGAATTTTCAATAAGTTGAATTAAACGAAAAAAAACGAATTTTTAACAAAGTAGTTGAATCCTTAACCGAATGCAAATAGATGAATTTTAAATCAAATAGTTGAATGTTCAACTAAAAAATATTATTTTGAACCGAAAACGGCATCATCAGATTTGCAGTTTAAAAATTAATTTTCAACAAATAAAAAAACGAATTTTCAACCAAAAAATACGACTTTTTATCCGAATAGTTGAATCCTCAACCGAAAGGATAAATTTTCAACAAAAAAGATTAAATTTCTACCCAAAAAGACAAATTTTCAACAAAATACAAGATCTTCTATTAAATAGTTGAATTTTCAACTTATTAAGGATAATTTTTCAACCAAATATGAAATAGTTAAATTTTAAGATAAGAAAATTAATTTTTAACAAACGAAATAACGAGTTTTCACACAAAATAGTCAAATTTTTAAACGAAGAGTTTAAATTTCTAATAAATTGTTGAATTTCTAAGCCAAAAAGATGACTGCACTACCAAACTGTTTTATTTTCAATCTGAAAATATTTATTTTCAAGTAAAACGATGAATCTTCAATTAAAAAAAAAATGCATTTTTTAAAAGGCAGTTCAACTTTAAACCATGTACTTGATTTTTCAACCAAAACGAATCAATTTTGAATCAAGAAGAATTATTTTCTACCAAAAAAGACTTATTTGCAACAAAATTAATGAATGTTCCAGTAGAACAGATCAATTTTGTATTAAAAATCTTATTTTTCAACCCAATTGGAAATGTTGCATTTTTAGTTAAAAAAAATTAATTCTTAGCCAAAAAGAACGAATTTTCAACAAAATAGTAGTTAAATTTTATACAAAATAGAAGTTAAATTTTCAACAAAATAGTAGTTAAATTTTCAACAAAATAGTAGTTAAATTCTCAACAAAATAGCAGTTAAATCTTCAACAAAATAGAAGTTAAATTTTCAAAAAAACAGTAGTTACATTTTCAAACAAAGGGATAAATTCTCTACTAGAATGATGAATCATAAAAAAAAAGAATTTTCAACCAAAGAGTTCAACAATTAACCCAAATGATGATCGTTCAACAAAGAAAATTAATTTTCTAAAAGTGAAATCGTTAAATGTTCGACCAAAGATATGAATCTTCAACTGAAAATATGAATTTAAACGAAGTATTTCAGTTTTCAACCAATTAATTATATTTTCAACCAAATAGTAGAACTTTGAACCAATAGGGGAAAAAGTGTAAACTCTGAAATATGAAAGTGATTTTGAAACTTATAAGTTTTTATCGAACTGTACCGTTGGAGGGTCATCTTTCGAAAAATTCGCAAAATTTGTTCAAGTTTATCATCACGAAATACACACACCACCCCTCTGTTATCAACCGTAGAGTTTGGCACGATCCCTTACCCCTTGCAAATTGGTAACGTAATTTATGGACGGCCCCTTATCCGTGAATGATTTTCATGATATTGGAACTGTTTGATTATTTTATTGCCTATCTGTTTTTCTTTCGTTTGCCTACAGAACCAATATTGATTCAATAATAAATTATAAGATTGAGTTCTGTAATGAAGCATATCACACTTGCGCTGATATAACTCTGAGACGATCTAAAAATGGTTGTTGAATGAGTCATTTGATCGTAAATTCAAGCTAATCGAGACACTGAAAGGAGACTCAGTTGTAGAAATTCTTTGTACTAAGCAGGAATGCCGCTGATTCACACCGTAATTGAAGAACATAGAACTTTGACCATTTAAGTGGCTGAGAGATATGTTCTTAATGATGTTGGAATGGAAACAGAATTTCGGCGCCTTGAGGAAACGTGACACCTATTAGACTTGGAATTTCTGAAAAAGATATGATTGTCATCAGGAAACCTAATACTTTCAAGCAACGACAATTGAAAGGAATCTCCCCCATTTAATAATGTCACTAACAAATTTATTCAATTGTAAAATCCATTAAGATCGGGAATACAGGGTATCTAGTGACCCGGGAAATCCGAGAATTTGCCGGGAATTTTTGGTCATGAATTTAGATTACAAATTTTTATTTATGCATTAAATGATTAGTATTTTTATTATTAATAAATTATACGATTCAAAGGTGAAATCGTGTAACGAGTTGAACGTCGTCGACTTATTTCCAATCAGAAGATGCGTAATCCTTATAACTTGCTAACCAAAACATGGCGGGAAAAAGAATTTTTGATTTTTTTGAGTAAATTTCCGATCGTATTCTAGTCCTGAATTTGTACAGGGATCGCTACAGCGGAAGAAAAAAATTCGCGTAATTTTTTTTTATATTTCTGTGAACATCAAAGTATTTATTTGTACTGACAAATTTTTAGAGATAGAAGTTTTTTTTAATATTAGATTTTATTCGTGTTAATATTTATTTTAGTAATTTTTATACTACTTGTAATCAACGCATGTAAGATGGAAGCTTTTTCAATACATTTAAAAAAAATATATATTTTTTGTATGTTTCGTTTTGAGTAATAGTGAATTTGAAGAGTGAATATTTCTATACAAATTTTTTTTAAACGTTCAAGAACAATAACAGAATGAAACAAATATTAAATGACATAACAATAAAAATTTAATAGTAAAATTAACTTTTTTCGTACAATTTTTTTCAATATACACTACCTGTAAAAATTATCGGGCTACCTGGGTTTTGTTGTTGCATAAAATCATCTAATTTTGATAATATTAGGTTGAAGTACTTTTGAACACTTATTCAGAAATATTGTGAAAAAGTCTAAATAAAACAATTTTCTTGGGCTTATTTTAAAGGTAAATTTCCATAGAAAGAATCAACGTTTTGACAAATCTATGCTGATTTTTCCTTACATTCTGCCAAGATCTGAACTTGAAACAAATAGGTAGTAATAATATTTTAAATTGTAAAATCGCTAATAAATCCATTGTTTTTTATATCTTTCATGGCTTTAAAAGTTGGTATTCCCTTGTTTAAAATTTTAGTTTAGAAATAAGAAATGTCTCATCATACTGATACACATGATGTTTTGACTTTTAATTTCAAGCCATTTTCTTTAAAACTTATCTTAAACAGGTTCTCTCGGTAAAATAATACCAATTATGATAAAAGAATATTCATTTTTTAAAACTTTTTTTAGGATCTTTTAGTAATTTTTTAAAAGTAATAATGAGGTGAGAAATTAAGACATATACATATTAGACTTCAACTAGTGGCATAGCTTAGCAAAATTGTAGTACAAATCTGCAATTCACACCACACAGTCTTTAACGTCTCATCTTCAATTTAAGTTAACAAAGTTCAAAAAAACTTCACGGGTTCCCGAGATATGACTAAAAATGTTCAAGCGTGTCTGTGTAAGTTTCTGGCTGACAACGGTGATCGCCGACTGAAAACCGTAGCTGACACAGTTGGAAATTTGTTGTCATGTCTTATATCTTGGGAACCCGTGATGATTTTTGAAGTTTTATTGGCTTAACGTAAAGATAAGATTTCAATCATTAGGTTCTGTCAATTTCAGTTTCTGTCAACAAGTTTCCTAACTTACAGCACGAGTTCAAGTTAAGGTACAAAATCTGAGAAATTCTCGGCGATAAACCACTCTCGCGGCTTAGAATTTGACGCAGACATGCTTTGACATTTTAGCCATATCTCGGGAACCCATGATATTTTTTGAAGCTTTATTGGCTTGAAATAAAGATAAGACTTCAAAGACTGTATGGTATGAACTTCAGGTTTTTGCTACAACATTCCTAGGTCATGCCAAGAGTTGAAGTCGAGGTACAAAATTCGAGAAATTCTTGCATTTTTTTTAAACTTCTCACGTCGTGTATTATCTTTAAAAGGTTAAAAATATCTTGCTCACGGGTCATTCGACGCGGAATTTTATAAGCTGTCCAACGGGGTTTCAACACTTCTTTTTTTTTTGAACGTGAGGAAAAAAGAGACTGAAATATTTTGAGAGCAAAAGCGAGACAAATATTCTGTTGAGAAGAAAAGAGTCCTTGAGCCATGGCCGAAAATCGTGTCCGGGATACCTGGTGCACAAAAAACTGCGTAACAGTGATCGAGAACACGTCTAGGATACCTGGGGTACGAAAAACTACAGGGTGCCCGCGAGTTGTGATCGAAAATCGGGTCCGTGATACCTGTGGTACGAAAAACTGCGTAGCGGCCTTAATTCAATTGTTTGAAACTCTGCTTCAACTGGCATTGTTTTTGCATAATTTTTTGCTTCTCTTTTGCTCACTGAAATATTTGTCTCGCTTTTGCTCTCAAAATATTTCATAAATAGAATTGAATGAATTCTTCAGGATAGAATTAGTTCCAACGTAAACTAATATATGCCAGCTTTCTTCACTCAATCACTGTTGAACGGTGTTTAAACGTAAGCCACTTTACAAGAGGAATTATCGGAATAAGTGAAACCTTAGGTCAGTGCTCGCTTGCAATTCAAGTACAAGTGTAAGCGAATTACGTGAATGTTAGCACAATAATTGGATATCAATCAGCGTGATTCCTACCAAGATGGACGTGGAAAATTAAAGTCTTCCTAAAGACCTAAACCAACAATTTATACCATTACATCGTGAGCAATCATCTTCTTGATAGTCTTCAACAATTCTATTTTCCGGAGGATGAATCACTCGAAATTGAGAAAGATTTTACGAAATAAGCTAATAAGGAAATAGCAATACAGACAATTTACTAAAAGAAATTTATGGACCGCCGTAAACATATTTTTACTATGGTGCTTAGAAAACGTAAAATGGGAATCAAGGTACCAAATTTGAACAATAATATCCTAGGTAACATTATTCTGAGTATTATTCAGCAATCAAGTATTTTAAATAACAATAACATTGAAACAAGTAGTCATTAAATGCTTCTTTCAGAAAGTCTACTTAGTTCATTATAGGGTCTATTATTTTTTACGACGGCATTATAACGGTCGTCGGGGAAAAAAATTGAATGTGCAGAACGGAAATGTCGAGTTCAGCAATAATCTTGACTTCCAGTTCCCGAGTCCTTCACTGTCCGCCGACGTACTTGACTTTTGGTTAATTGAGAGCGTTAGTCACACGCATGCTTGCGTTTGTACGTGCACAGTTGTTCGCTGAACAATGTATTGTGGAAGGGGTCGTTCATAAACTACGTTTACGATTTTGGTCTATTTACCCCCCCCCCCATACTCCTATTTGGCGACCAAATCCTTCCTCTCCCCACGCGAAAAAAACGTAGCCGTTGGCTAACCATGTATTTCCCGTTTATTCTGGGTTATTTCGAGTTTCTAGTGAGTTCAGTTACCAATATGCCTACGTCACCGAGCGGTGAACTTTAAGCTTCGGTAATGAATTAGGTAAGAGTAATAAAAAATATTTAAATATCAGACTTCACAGCTCAAAATGCTCCCGTAACATGGGAGCCTGGGGTGATTTTTCACGAGAATAGGGCAATTACGTAGGGAATAAATATACGAATGACTTCAAATTCCTAAGATTTCAAGTCGAAATACAGTCCAAATTCCGAGCATTGCCGCCCGAGCATTGCCACTTGCCCGGTTTCTCGCTCGAGCGCTACCCCCACTTTAGAGTCGCTCGCGAGGACTGGTGAATTTCATAGCTAACGCTCCGAGGATTGCCGGGAGCGAAGCGGCCGAATATTAAGGTTTTTTTCCCGCCAAAATCTTGAAGCTTTTCAGTCAAAAAAATGTTTCGTTTTGTTATACATATAAGAAATTAATATGAATCACGTTTGTACACATATATGTACACTAGGGTGGTCCAAAAATGCATTGCAATTTTTTTTCCACTCAAGAGGGCTAGTCCCCCCCCCCAAAGTTTCCATTTCCGGAGAAAAATAATCCCTATTTTTTTCGAAATTCGAATATTAACACGTGCCACCGGGCACTTCAAAATCGCATTTAATTACCATGGGGAAATTTGGAATTTTCGAAAAATTGAACTCAAACTTCAGGATTTGATCGAAACGTGCCAACTTTTTTAGGGATTGAAGAGGAGTACCTATGAAATGAAACCATACTTATAACTTGTATTTTTAACCCACCCTTATCCCCAAACATCGCCCCAAATATGACCTACAAATAAAAAAATTACATTTTTACGTATTATTGTTACTTTTTAGCAATTTTCGTCGTCTTTTTCATACAAACAATTACTAATGAACAATTAAAATATTTACCATGAATCTTTAAACAAATTTCGATTGTTTGAAAAAATGTAACTTATTTAAACAATTATTTATGCTCAAAAAATGTAAAAAATATTCGTATTTTCTGATTTAAATGTAATAGTTCGTCACTGTTTGGAAAAGTAGATTTTTTTTACATTATGTAATTATTCAAACAATTACTTATTGATTATTCTCAACATTTCTAAAAATTGACCCAGAGTTGTCCAGTTTTTTCTCAAATTAGTATCCTATGCTACTTTTTGTTGAATAACTATATAATTTTGATACATTTCTTTTAATTTTTAATAAATTCATATTTGCTTAAACAATTTTGATTTGCTTAAGCAGTTTTTTTCGATAACTTAAAAAAAATTAAATTAAATCAAATTAAATACATATAATTATTTTTCTGACTGTATAGTATATAGAAAGAATACATTAACTATTTTTTAATTGTTTAAACAAATATAATTGGTTAAAACAATTAATTTTCCAAAAATACTTTTAAAATCGTATTTTCTGAATTAAACATAATATTGAATGATTTCGAGGAGTATGGATGGTTTTCATCTTTATTGGCGCATTATTAAACAAATCATAAAAGTTATATTTCACTATAGCATTTGAAAGTCTTATAACTATCAATCTGACATACTGGAAGACACAAAAAATATACATTAAAATATATTCACAAAAATAATTCTGTGTGTAATATTTTATATTATTGATCCACATTTTTAAATAGAAAACTGCTTGAACGAATAAAAATTGTTCAAGCAATGACACGACGTTTTCAACAGAATTTACTACTCCTCGAAATCATTCAATATTATGTTTAATTCGGAAAAGACCATTTCAAAAATATATTTGGAAAAATAATTTTTCGGACAAATTGTGTTTGTTCAAACAAATAAAAAATGGTTAACATATTCCTTCTATACACTATACAGTCAGAAAAATAATTATATGTATTTTATTTTATTTCATTTTTTTTAAGTTATCGAAAAAAAACTGCTTAAGCAAATCAAAATTGTTTGAACAAATATAAATTTATTAAACATAAAAATATATGATTTTATTAATTGATTTTATGTTTTTTGACAAGTGAATTATTTCAATAATATGATGTTAATGTTTTTTGTCTACATGACCGATAATCAATATTTAAATATTGATTATCGACCATATAGACAAAAACATTAACATCATATTATTAAAAGATATGTATCAAAATCATATAATTATTCAACAAAAAGTAGCATAGGATACCATATTGAGAAAAAACTGGACATCTCTGGGTCAATTTTTAGAAATGTTGAGAATAAAAAAATAAGCAATTGTTTAAATAATTACATAAAATGTTTTTAAACAAATCTACTACTCCAAACAATGACAAAATATTACATTTCAACCAGAAAATACGATTATTTTTTACATTCTTTGGGAATAAATAATTGTTTAAATAAGTTACATTTAATAATAGATTTAATGCTTTCACGATGATTCATTATGATAAATGACAATGGATATAATACCAATCCGATTTGGCTTTCCGTCCTCCCGGGTTTTTAAAAAAATACTTGATTGGCCAATCAAGTTCGAGCAGTCCCTACCATGGGGCGCTCAGGCCAATCACAGGCTTCGTAGAGAATATATGTAAGAACAACATAGCCTGAAATTTCAGTTTCAAGTTATTCGCAAGATTCATAGTTTTGCACACGATCGAACCCCGAAAAAGCTTTAAATTTTAAGTTACATTGGTTCAAACAATTAAAAATTGTTTAAAAAGTCATGGGAAATATTCAAATTGTCCATTAGTAATTATTTCTATGAAAAACACGACAGAAATTGCTAAAAAGTAACAAAAATACGTAAAAATGTAGTTTTTTTATTTTTGGGTAATATTTGGGGTGCTGTGGGCCTGGTGGCACGTGTTAATATTGAACTTTCGAAAAGCAACAAAAATTAGGGATTTTTTTCTCCGAAAATGGTAACTTAAGGGGGGGGGGCTTGTCCTGTAGCTCGAAAAGCGTTTTTTAGACCACCCTAGTGTACACTTAGTACATAAAACGATTTTAGAGATAGATTTTTAACCTAACCAAAGCGCGGCAATGCTCGGAGTTTCTCATCTGCATTCTTCTCTTACACGCAGTCGAGCGTGAACGCGCTTAGAATGGGGGTTTAGGGTTTCTTGGTATTATACTCCCCAACATCCCCGAAAACGGCAACGCTCGGAGTTTGGACTGTATTCAAAATAATTAAGAAATTCTCACAGGATTTAAAAAATATGAGGAGATTTTAAAATATTTCAAGGTATTTCCAAATATTTTAAAAGGTTCCAAAGAATTTCATCAATCTAAAAGAGTTTTCAACGGATTTTAAAGATTTTAGGTAGCACAAATGATTTCAAAGAATTCTTAAGAGCTTTAGAAAAATTTCAAGGGATTTCAACATATTTCAAAGGATTAGAAATATTTTAGGGTATTTTAAAGAATTTCAAGCAATTTTGAAGTGATTAAAAAAATCTTAAGGAATATGATCTAGATTTTATGTAACCTTGCGGGATTTCAAGGGATTTTATAATTTTTTGATCAAATTTCAAAGCATTTATTCAAAATAATTGAGGAACTTTAAAAGTGTGAAGAGATTTTCAAATATTTAAAGGTATTTCCAAATATTTAATAAATGTGAAGAGTTTCTAAAAGATTTTGAAAATTTTATGGTGATTAAAAAGATTTTAAGAAATTTTTTAGAGCCTTAGAGAAATTTCAAGGAATTTCATACATTTCATAGGTTTAGAAATATTTTAGGGTATATTAAAGAATTACAAGCAATTTTCAAGTGATTGAAAAATGTCTAGGAATATGATCAGATTTCATGTGACCTCACGGGATTTTAAGGGATTTTTAAATATTTCAATGAAATTGTAAAGTATTTATTTAAAAGAATTGAGGAATTTCAAAGGATTTCAAAAATATGAAGAAATTTGTTAATATTTCAAGGTATTTCCAAATATTTTTAAATATTTTACGATATTTCAAACTTGATAGGATTCCAAGTAATTTTCAAGGAGTTAACAAATTTTCAAGGAATATCATCAGATTTCATGTAACCTCACGGGATTTCAAGAGATTTTATAATATTTTAATGAAATTTCAAAGAAATAATTCACAAGATTTCAGAGATCATAAAGGATTTCAAAAATGTAAAAAAAATGTTCTAGTGTTTAAAAAAAAGGTATCCATGAAAACACAGTTCGTTCGCAATTTTTGAAATTACTACTTTCCCTAAAATCATTCAAAATTTTTTAACTTTATCATTTCTTTGGTGATCTACTTTTCAAGATTTGACGTCCAATCAAACAGGAAGTAAAAATATATAAAAAATTTAGTAAAGTGTTTCGATCTCCAAAATTGTTCTTGGCAATATAAACTAGAGTGATTTGACAACAATATTGAGAAAATTGTATTATCTGCTTTCATATTACATTTTATTAGTGTTTATTATGATCGCAATCGTTCTTTAACAGAAAAATGGTAAAAAAGGAAGTTTTCGATTAATATTTTTCTACTAGATAACACAGCCTTTTATACGTTTTAATTTTTGAGGAGTGTAATAGTTTCTTTGTTGAATGTTCCATAATGTTTTAATTTTATTTATTTCCATATTAATAAATTCTAATTACTTGGTAAGTCAGGTATCTCAGGTATATTATATTTGAAAAAATTACGTAAAATAGGTGGGGGGGGTCAACCCACTTTGTTACGGCTTGTTACATAGGGGTGGGGCGGGGGTAAACATGGCATAAAATGTGTTACGTAACTTATGGATTGCCCCTTAGATTAAAACATTAGATTTAAAATTAAGTTTCTCAGGACAGAGGAGGCCTGAGAGGAGAGGAGCCCACTTATTTTTCACAAGCTGAACATATTACATTTTTGTGTGTAAATTTTTTGAGTTTAATAACTTTTCCAGAATTTGCAAACTATTTAACGGGTTCGTAACTCAATTTTATGGTCGTTACACCCTGACGAAGAAAATAATATAGGAAATTCAGTATCGACCTATATTGATTTTCCTATAAAGAATTTCCTATCGTTTTGTCGTGATTGTAAAAAAATCATTATAAGAAACTCAGTATAGAAAAAAATAAACCAATGATTGATTTATGTACTTAACGTAGGATTTCAAATTATTTAAAAGAATTTCTGCCGATTTAAACAGTTATAGGTATATGAAGAAACTTACAACATTTCAAAGGATTTAAAATATTTTAAGTTATTTAAAAATGTTTCAAAGAATATCAAGAGATTAAAAAAATTTTAGGGATTTAGAAAACTTGATTTCCAAAGATTTTAAGGTCTATTTTAAGGGATTTCTAGAGAACTTTGGAAAATAAATTAAATGAAATTTCAAGGAATTTTAAATTAAGTCAAGGAATTTGACAAGGTTCAAAGGATTTTATTGACTCTTCAAGGATTTTAAAGGGTTTTCAGGGATTTCAAATTTTTTTTACAGAACCTTAACTAAAAAGTTAATTTTAATTTATATTCTAGGGATTTTTAATGATTTCTACTTATTCTAATAGATTTGTATGATTTCCAAAGATTTCAATGAATTTGAGGAGATTTCAACCAATTTGTGGAGGACTGTAGGGAATAATATAAATTTTACTTCAAGGGATTTCCGACAGTTTCAAATATTTTGAAAGATACGAAATAATCAAAAAGCTTTCAAAGGATTTAAAAGATTTCCAGTTATTTTAAAAGATTCCAAAGAATTTAAAAGACACCAAAATTTCAAGGGATGACCGAATTTTGTAGGATTTCCCAATATTTCAAGGAATTATATATAATAGGAATATATTTAATTTATTTTATTTTCAAGGGATTTTAAAATAATGATTTAGACAGATTTCTAACTATTTTAAAAATTGAAAAGGAATTCAAAAGGGTTTAAAAGATTTCAAGGGATTTCTACGGATTTTAAGAGATTTCAAAGATTTTAATGGATCAAAATTTTTGCCAAAGGTCTGTAAATTACCTTTATATCTTAGCAAAGGAATTCACAGATTTTTGCTGTGCAAAGTTTATTTGCGCAAAATCATTATTTTTGTTTATTTCCATATGAGATTATGACTGTTCTAAATACCTTCAATATTTTTCTATTCTTTATTCCAATATTTTTATCCTAAAATAAGTTTCTTTATAATTATTTTATATAATAAAATTACCTATAATGGCGAAAAAATTGTAGTAATAAGTATATACTGATTTTCCTATAATATTTCGTTCGTAAGGGCAATTTGCAATTTTAGATGAAAGTCGCTTTCGTTTCTTTGTTGATCTCAGTTTTTTGTACTACTCAATTTATTTATCAGCCGTTTTTGTACACTCTACATATTATTATTAATATAATACTAATAATAATTGTTTAATTTTTGACAATCTCAGGCTTGGGGCAGAGATAAAGCTTAATTTTTTGTATAGTAGATTGGAAACATTGAAAAGCTTACTTTATCTCGAAAGTTATATTTCTTTACCGTGAAAGTAATCGAGCTTTTTTCAAACATGCTACCTTTTTCTGGAATAACAGAGAACAAAAGTGAGTAAAGTTTACATCGACTGTTTTCTTTCAGTGGAAAGAGAGAAAAACGCGAATCGTTATGGTTTTAAGTAAAGTGACTTTCTTCATTTCAATGTTTTATGAACTTTCAGAGGGAAATCGATTCATCCTTTTTGCAACAAAGTGAAGCAAGATCCACTGCAGACGGAGTGCACTGACGACCGCATTTCTGTAGCTTTGTGTAATTTGATAAACCATACAACACCATTACCGAGGAAATATCAGGTATACTTTCTTATTCCTTCACTTAGGGATCACTGTCCGTCCTCTTTCTTATCTACCCCCCCCCCCCCAAGAGGAACCTACACCC
>JAABKJ010006187.1:0-22221 GCA_011634705.1 Andricus grossulariae | reverse complement strand
GTATGGATGGAAGATAAATGGAGAAATGGTGGAAAGGGTGGAGGAATTTTGTTATTTAGGATTCTGGTTCGAAGCGGCTGGTGGAAATGATCTTCAGGAGAAAAAAAGGATGGAAAGTGTGAGTAAGGTGATGGGTCAAGTGTGGGGGATTAGAAAAAGAAGATTCAAAGATGACTGGAAGATGAGAGTATGGCTGATTGATTCACTGGTATGGTCAGTGATGTGTTATGGAGTGGAAATTTGGGGTTGGAAGGAATAAAAAAAGGTAGAAAATATGCAAGAGAGATTTCTGAGATGGGTTATGGGAGTGAGATGGAACTGCCCAGGTTATATGTTGAGAGAAGAAACAGGGAGAGAGAAATTAGTGATAAGGCAGAGGAAAAGGGTTTGGAATTTCGAAGAGAAACTTAAGAGTGATAAGGGTAGAAGAACTGCATAAGTATGCTTGCAGAAGATACTAAATAGAAAGAGGAGAGGTAACACGGGACATTCAAGATAGGAAGAGGAGAGATGGCAAGTTAGAAGGAAGTGGAGAATGTGTGACGAGGGAAAGGAGTGGCAGGTAGTAGAGGGTGTAATGAGTGAGAAGAAGGAAGAGAAGAGGTGGGAAAAGATTATGGAGTCAAAATATAATGAATGGTATAGACTTGTCAAGCTGGAAGGCGTCCCATAATATCTAGGGAAATTGAAAAAGGAGTACAGGTTATCCAGAATGATATGTTTCAGAATGGGAGAAGGCATGAATGAGTGTAAATATTGGACGAGTGAAGAAATGAAAATGTGTAGGGTATGTGGGTATGAAAGGGAATCGTGGAAGCTCGTGTTGGAGAGATGTACAGGGGAAGAGGAAGGCGGAAAGAGCATGGTAGATAAAGTTAGGTGGATATGGAGCGGTTCTGGACAAGGGGAAACGTGGATGAAGAGCTTAGAAGAGAAAAAGGAAGAGAGAATGCATGGGGGAAGAGAAAACCAAAATTGAAGCATATATAAGGAAAATTAGTGTTGCGTGACTTGCAAAAACTTGAAGAATAATGGTAAGAGGAAACGGAAGCCCGGGAAGGTCTCGCGCACTTGCTATAATAGTTAGTAAGGTAATATTTAAGATCTTGTAAATAAGAATAAGGCGAAGCGATTATAGGTTAAGATAAGCATAAGGCATAGTGGTTGAGTGAAATTGTAAAAGATGTCAAGGGAACGGAGCCCTCAAACCCGTAAAAGGGAGAGTAATAAAATACAATACAATTAAAAATGATATTTCAGGTTAAATTTAATTTCTTTAGTTTAATTTCAATCTATTTATTAATTAATAATTTAATTAATAATTTATTAATCATGCTATTTTACTATAAATGATAAACTATAGTAAATTATATATCAGTATAAAAGATGCACCCCCGTTGGCAACATCCCTTCACTGCTATGGTTTGAGGACCAAGTGGATGCGGGAAAACTTGCTTTGTCAAAAAATTCTTAAGCTACATTGATGTCATGTGTGATACACATTTTGAACATATTCTTTTCTACTATTTAGAATGGCAGTCGGGTTATTCTAAATACGGTGAAACCATAGAATTTGAAGAAGGGTTACCGCAAGCAGCTTATTATTCTAACGATAATGACCGTTCTAAGCTCATAATTATCAATGATCTTATGCGTGAATCTTCAAACAATACGATTGTAGATATTTTCACTAAAGGCAGTCACCACTAAAATCTTAGTGTTATCTTTATATCGCAAAATTTATTCCATCAAGAACATGGACAAAGGGATATATCACTTAAAACGAATTATATCATTGTTTTTGGAAATCCTTGGCATCGAGCTCAATTTCAACATCTTGCTCGACAAATATATCCATAAAATCCTCATTTTTTACAAGAAGCCTATCAAGACGCAACATCTAAGCCTCATGAATACCTTCTTCTCGATTTAAAACAATCTACACACGATAATTGTCGTTTTAGAACAAATATCTTTCCAACCGACGGTTTTTCATATGTGTACATACCTGTCAAAAATATAAAAGGATATGCTCGAATTGATTGGCGTCGAGTGCACGTAAACACATTTGTGAAAAAACACAGTAGCATTGCATGCACTCTGTCGCCTCGATCGTAATCAACGAAAAGCAATTCTGAGCATAGCTAATGCAAAACTTGTAAAATGTATATGCGAGTGTGCTCTAAATATTTGGCAGGGAATATACCTTTGAAAACACATAAAAAACAGAAGTTGAAAAAGCATAAACATACTTTACCAAAATTGGCAGCATCGAAGGATACTTGGAAAAATAAACAAATATTTATTATTCAGAAGGGTGGATTTTTACCATTATTACTCGCACCAATTATCGGTAGTCTTCTCTCAAATATTATTACCTCATCTAATTTCATATAGTATGTATCTCTTTTACATTTAGCAATTATGGAATATTCGAGAAAGATGATTTTGGTACCAAGCGAGCAGGTAACAACATTTTTACAACAAAGTTCCGGCTCAGAGACTAATACTGGAAATACGGAAGCGCACACTTCTTCGATGAATCCTGTAGACAATATCTTCTCTGGTGCTAACTAAAAAGTTTCCAATCTCAACAATACGACGCAAACTCCAGGTAATATCATAACCAGACTTGATTCTGAAATGAGTCAAATATTACATTCTCCATTCTTGAAAGATGAGCGTGAAAAATTTAAAATGTATGAACAAGTTTTACAAAAATGGTTATTTTTTACCCAGGAAACATGGAAACAGAAAGAACTGAATTAAGTGCAGGATAATCAGAGACATGTAAATATGGGTTTTGCAACCAATATTAATGAAAATGATGATGATGAAGGGAAAGATTATTTCTAAAATATTGATGGTATTATTGCAACTATTCCAAAAACTTTTAGAAATAAAGGAAATGTTTTAATCCAACGACTTTGTGAACCAGATGTACGAAAACGTGTAAAATGGACTTCGGATGTTTCTCTCTTATAGATGGTAAAACTGTAAAAAATGCAAATATTAGTGATCTAATAAACGATGCATTGAGGTTGAGAAAAAAGGTAAAACCAGCAGGAGAAGTCCTGTTTGCCACTATCCTTCGTGACATCGGCATGTCTAGAGAGATAATCGGAAATAGAGAATACTGGAAAGAAGATATAATCTCTTCCAGAGAGACAGGTAGTCGGCGTAGCCGCAAACTATCGTCTAGACTTTATGACTCGCTAATGACAGAAGAAGAAGAAGAATGCAGCATTAGTTGTGACGAGGTATACACAAGTATCGCTGACAGCCAAGGTAGAAGTAGGAAGCGTGCAACACCTTGAAGTACGGTTTCAGCTAAATCTCAAGGGACGAGAAGAAGTAGCAGTCAGTGGAAAACATTGTTTCTAAAACCATGAAATTATTAGAAGAAATATTTTTTGACCCATCTCATGAAGCCTCTTACGCGGGTATTGAAAAACTCGTAAAAGCTGTGCGTGGAAGAGTCTCGCGTGCAAAGGTAGTTGATTGGTTAAAATCTCAAGATACATATTATCTACATATACCGATTGATCGACGTTTCAGAAGAATAATTTACGATATATCAAATATAGATGATTTATGGGAAGCAGACTTAGTTAATTTTAAGCATTTTAAATCTGTGAACGAAGTTAGAAAAGCTTTTGAATGTATTCTCGAGAAAAGTAAAAAACGATTTCCCGTCTGTCTTCAGACCGATAGAGAAAAGGAATTTCTCGCTGCAAGTTTTCAAAATTTTTCATCGAATCGAGGGATAAAACTTCGTGCCGTACGTGAGCCAAATATCAAGGCTGCTGTAGTTGAACGATTCAATCTCACACCAAAAGAACGTATGTGGCGCTACTTCACTCATAGTAATACTCATAGTTATATTGATGTCTTACAACAGATTTTACAGGGTTATAATAATGCACGCCATTCAAGCATAGGAATGCGACCATCAGAGGTAACTTTGGAAAATGGAGCACACGCCCGTTTAAATATTCAGAGAAAGTACGGTAGAAAAGCCTTGCGTTGTAAAAAGCCTAAATATAAGGTCTCCGATTACGTACGGATCAGTAGAGGAAAAGGCACTTTTGCGAAAGGTTATGAAGCTGAATGGACAGAAGAGATTTTTGTGATAAAAGGAGCAATTAAAGGTGTCAAACAAAATCCATATGTTTGCGAGTTGCAAGACCTGACTGATGAGAATATACACGCAGTTTTTACGAGAGAGAACTATCGAGTGTGAAGGAAGATACTGATATTAATGAGACAAAATTTATAATTGAACGAGTGATACGTAGTAGGGGGAAGGTTATGAAAAATAACTACTTGTCAAGCGGATTGAATATTCTGATTAATTCAATTCCTGGAAACGTGCTACTAATATAAAAAAATTACAACGAATAACGATCAATTCCACCTCATTTTACCGAGCAATAGTAGTATAAAATATTTTCCGTACAATACTACGAGTCGTTTCACTACACAACTGCCTCACGAAATACGTTGAGAGGGTCGTTGGATTGTTGGACTTACAGAAATTCAATTTCCAAGAATATTTCCTTATGTAAGACATGAGTCACCTGATCGAATGGAAAATTACATAGATTTAATGACAAATGTACCGAATAGTATGAATGAAGAAAAAAATGATGAAAATTACGAGAGAAAAATGATTGAAGCGAAAATTGACGGTGAAGATTTACTTTTTCAATGCTCGCTTCCTTACGTTCTTAAAGAGGACGCCGAGTTGTCTGAGCTAAATGACAATACTATTAGAAATAAATACATCGCAGGTATGCTAACCGGTGAATGGTGAACTCCTATTGTCTCCGAGTTTCGGCCTTGTTTATACCCACAGGTAAACGATCTTTCGTTCTTCTTTCTTTCGATTCGAGTTTGGCACTCTGACAATGACACTTCAACTTAAAATAATTGATCAAAGAAGAAGAAGAAGAAGAAAAAAATACTAAATGCTCAAGTAATGATGAGTTATTACGTAGATTACTACACAACACAAGTAGGTGGAGGGGGAATATCAAAAGTTTATGTCGGATCGTCCTATCAGAGAGGTCATGGAATCGGCAGTTTTCTAGGTGGACTTTTTCGACGTGTGCTGCCGATACTAGCGCGAGGTGCGCGGACAGTCGGTAAGGAGGCACTTCGAACAGGTGTTAACGTTTTAAATGATATCGATAGCAAAGTACTACTCAAGCAGGCATTTAACACGCGTTTCAACGAATCTGGTCAAAAATTGAAAAGAAAAGCTTTGGATAAAATTGATAATCTTATGAACGGATCGGGTTATAAATTTGGTGTGAAAAATTGTATACCTTAGTTACCCGGAGTTCGTGGTGTAGAGTATCACGGTGGTTAGAAAAGGGATTAAGCGGAAAAAAGTTAAGAGGCTTGGTACAACGCATAAATCGAAGAAGAAGAAAAGGAAAGGAGTAAAAAATAGGAAATTTAAAAAGAGAATCAATAGTAGTAAAAAAAGAAAAAATAAGAAAACAGAGAAGAAACAAAAGCGTAAAACTAGTATGGGGGAAAATCGTTCAATTTCGGACATTTTTAACAGTTAATAGATTATTATATAACGTTCCTTTTACACTCACATTCTAGCGAGTGTTTGAGAACACTTTTCGGTGAACGAGAGAGCTTGGACTCATTACAAAAACAAAGGGACATGATCATAATGGGAAATACAGAGAGCCCCGAGTCATTTGTTAGACGATTTATGACTATTAAAGATAAGATCAGGCAGTATATCGACAACATGAACGCTGAGTTATCTCAGATCCGAATTAGACACGATATTTAATCACCTACAGGAGTTAGCACATTCTTGAAAAACATTAGAGAGGAATTCGAAATAAGAATCAGAGCCCAACAACGGAAAACTCTTAATGAAGCGTTTAATATGGCTTCAGAGGTAAACATTATTTAAAAAAAAAAAAAACCAAGATTAGAAAATTAAAACACATCTCAAAGAACATCAAACCAAAATTCAACTCCTAAATGCAATCATTGTTTAAATACGGATCATTTAGAAAAAGATTGCAGAGGAAAATTACGAGGATTGCCTCCGAGGCAAAGAAATTTTCAAGTACCAGCCCCGAACAGTCGTCCACCAGACCGATCGCAGCTGAACAGCGATTACTTCACCTTACAGAAAGAAGAGAGACACGAATACAACCAAAACCCCGAAGCAGAAGATTACAACCAATACCTAGAGAACGACAAAGACACGGCACGCCGATTGTGGTTTTAAAATTCAGCCAGCTAAAGGCATGTGAATGTGTCATAGATACAGGTAGTAATGTGTCTATTATTAAAGAAAGCTCGTTAAAAGGAACGAATCTACAAAGATATGCTCCTCATAATGTACTTACGATTGAAAATTTCCCAATAAAGTTCGAATACGCAGTAAAGTTAACTACCTTCGGGACGGAATCGGTATTCCAGGTAATAAAAGAAGACGATTCATTTAAGGAACTTATTTTATCAGGAATGAATTTTCTATACGATCAGAAATTCTCGATCGATCTTGACGAAGGTACTATAAAAATAGGTCCAAAAAAATTACATCCCCAGCCATATAAGAAATAAAAAGATATGATTTTCTTCGTGAATTTTAAGGAAGACTTTTTGGTAATCACAAAATTAGGAAGGGACCGTAAACCCATCATACCGGAAAATACTGCTACTATCGATCATTTTTACGAAGCTGAAGAAGCAAAATGGAATGACACGGTGAAATATAATAAAGATAACTATTGTAACATTACAAAACAGACAGAAGAAAGAATTAACGAATTATTAGAAAAAACTATATTAAAACATATAAATGAAGGGAGATAAGAAGTTTAGACATTATTAAAGGAATATCACGATATATTCCCTCTAAGTGACTATCCTGCACCAATTACAAGATTAGAAACTCATGAAATAAGAACAACGGATTAAAGCCTAGTAAATACAAAAGATTATAAATATCCCGCAATTAAACAAAATGAGATTCGACAAGTTAAGAAACTCTTATGAAAAGGAATTATAAGGGAAAGTATTTCTATTTATAATTCCTCGATTCTTCTGGTCCCAATGTAAATGGTCGCACCCGGTCAGAAAAAATGGAGACTCGCAGTGGATTACAGAAAATTAAATGAGAAAACAATATTAGACAAATATCCTCTACCAAAAATAGACGAAATCATTGAGCAACTTGGCCATACTAAATATTTCTCTTGTCTGTATTTAGCACATGATTCCACCAAATCCCTATGCATAAAGATAGTATAGAGAAAACTGCATTTAGCATAAGAGACGGGCATTACGAATACACTACTATGCCATTCGGTTTGAAAACTGCCCCTCCTACTTTGCAGAGAATGGTAAATAATGGATTACGAGGATTAATAGGAAAAGGAACCTTTGCATATATAGATGATATCATAATATATGGAAAAACTCTTAAAGAACACAACGAAAACTTACGAAATTTATTTGAAAGACTAAGGCAGGTCGGATTAAAATTAAATCTGGATAAATGCGAATTTCTGAAACCAGAACTTTCATATTTAGGTCACATAATTACAACAGAAGGGATCAAACCAAGCCCAAAGAGAATTGAAAAGGTAAAACATTATCCCAGACCTAGGAATTCTAAAGAAATAAAACAATTTTTAGGGCTGATAGGATATTACAGAAAATTTATTAAGAATTTTTCAAAAACAGCCAAGCCTTTAACACAACTATTAAAGAAAGAAAGAGATTTTAATTAGACGCAGAAGGAAAATGATTCATTTGAATCAATGAAAAAAGCATTGACTACATCCCCAATATTAAAATATCCCAACTGGAATGAAGAATTCATCCTTACAACAGATGCATCGAATCAAGGAATAGGTGCAGTGTTATCCCAGGGAAAGATTGGGCTAGACAGGCCCATTGCATTTGCATCAAGAACCCTAAATAAAGCTGAAAAAAATTATACAACGAACGAAAAAGAATTACTGGCCATAGTATGGGCAGTGAAACATTTTATATACTTTCATTATGGTAGGAAATTCAAAATAGTAGCCGATCACAAACCTTTAGTTTGGTTATTTAATGTAAAAGACCCTACAAATCGCCTACTAAGATGGAGAATCAAACTTGAATAGTATGCCTACGAGGTAGCTTATAAAAAAGGCATAATGAACACTAATGCCGACGCTTTATCAAGAATACCACAAGACAAAGTCATGATAACACAAGAAAAAATGGACAAAATAATTGAGGATATAATTAGGAAACCAGATCCTAAAGAAATACGAACCCTGACTAAGGAATCAGAAGAAGAAATAAAAAAGAATAGGGAAATTCATTTTACAACATCTTCTCGTTTTGAAACAAATTAAATTAAATGTTTACAACCAAGAATGACAAAAAAGGAATTCAACGAAAAAACGAAAGAAATTAGAAATACAATTTATAATTGGAAAATTATTATACGTCGTAACCCAGTAATGTCAGCGAAACAAGAGATTATCAAAAAATTAAGAGAAATTAATACTAACGTACAAATTGCATGGATAACGGAACAAATAGACACAAAAAAGCTAGATAGACCCGAGGGAATAGCTGAACTAGAAATAGGAGAAGAAATCGAGAAAGAATTAGAAAATATAGCTGAGGAAGGTAATGCGAAATTAGATAAAGTCATAAAATTAATTAATGCAGCAAAACCCATATTAAATGGATATTTCAATATGGCTAACGCAACACCGGTTGGAGAATCAACCAAAATTATCGAACCAATTAAAGATAAGAGATGTAATTGGATAATAAAAGCATACGGTTTAAAAAACAAAATAAAAGATCGAATAGAAAGAATGATACGAAATTTGGAACCAACACTAAAGTAATATGGATTAAAGATTTACCTGAAACTCGAGGAACTATTAGGAAAGCAACGGTATTTAAACCTAAAATATTAAATCAAATGATAATTAGAAAGGAACTCGATCCTACAAGAATTAAAGAAATATGGATAACAAATCAAGAATAGGAAGAAGACATACACACCCGATATCATTACGAAGGATCGGAAAAAAATTATCAACGAATAATCGATTCTAGTGAGATCAGCATATTTGCTAAACAAGACACTTTAGTATATATATTAAAAGTACCTCTACTAAACCAATATGAATTAACCATTGAACGTATAATCCCTATCCCAAAAAAGAAGAAGGACAATGTTTATTATAATAAAATAGTAGACCATGAATATATGCTCACAGGGAAATATCACTATGTGCCGATAGAAAAGGAACAATTAAAAGAATGTAAGGATCTCAGCACATTTAAAAACTGCGAGAGAAGCCAACCTAATTATATTATCTATCAACAAGATACTTGCGATTCAAGCACCATAAGTAAGACCTCGAAAATAAAATAAAAAGAGGTCATCTTTTTACTCCAAAAAGAAACTTATGTACCAATTGAACACGGGTATATAGCCATTCACACGACTGATACTAGAAACATATTTTGTGACTCTAGAAAAAACATAGACTCTAGAACTCTACAGCCAGGTACCCACATTTTAAAAGGAAATAGATGTAAATGTATGACATTTCATACACATTTCATAACATTTCATACACCGACAATTTATCAAATATAGATTTATTAAAACCACGATTAAGAACTCTACCCAATATTGTAGATTCGAATAGTTTCAAGGAATCTTCCATAAGCTCAGATAATGCAGAACTACAATTGCAATCATTACATGTAGGTCAACGAAATCAAACTTGGAAAGAAGTCACGCTAGAATGGCTTAAGAACTTAGGATATCTCTCTATTAGCTTTATCGGGTTTTCAGTATTATATAAAATAGGATTATTTAACGCTCTAATAGATTTAACGAAAAGAATGTTTGGAAATTGTTACAATATTTGTAGTTTCGGCAATCATGCACCAAATTAACACAAAGTGATTGGGGAAATGTTACCAATAATTGACACCGATATTAGAGTTAAAACTCCTAGAAGGAAGCCTGTATTTGACTATTAGCTCGAAATTATAAGCTCGTTAGAACTTCTACGATAAAGCATACTCTAAGAGTGGAGGTGTTGGGAATGTACAAATAGAGATATCTAATACCAGTTAAGACCAGTTAAGACAAGTAAACACGTAATGGGCATACGAAATAGGCGATAGTATATAAGCTAAGAAACCTGCAAAACAAGCAGAACATTCTTGTAACCCAAAGGCTGCAGGTCGTAATGTTGGTCAGTCTAACCAAGTATTGTATCTCATTCTGGAATTAATAGAATACGCTCTGAGGTGTTAGCCTCAGAGTGTCAAAATTTTATTATATTGAATTTCTCAAATTCGATACTTCCATTGGAATTTTGAAAAAAAAAATTACAGAAAATTTAGTATAGTTCTATCATGATTTTCCTGCAATGAACTTCTTGTAATTTTTTCGCGATTCTATAAAAATCACTATAGAGAATCATTATCAAAAAAATCAGTACAGAGATAAAAAATGTCAAAACGTCAAATGATTATTGAGTGAACTTTGGAAAATAAATCAAACTTGAAGGGATTTCTAGGTATTTAAAAAATTTCAACGTATTTTAAAGATTTCCAAACATGTCAGAAGGTTTTAAGGAATTTTTAAGGACTTCTACCAATTTCGAAGGACTTTCACGGATTTTAAGAATTTCATAGGGATTTTATGGGATTTCTGAATACTTCTACTTATTTAAAAAGATTTGGTCGGTGTTCAAGGGATTAAAAATATTTCCATGGATTTCAAAGAATTTCGAAATAATTCAAAGAATTTGAAAGAATTTGAGAGAATTTTGATGTTTTTCAAGAATTTCAAGGGATTTCAAAGAATTTTACACGATTTCCAAAGATTTCACAGGATTGCTAATGAAATTTTCAAAGTCAATGAAATAAAATGAAATTTCAAGAGATTTTAAGGTATTTCAAATAATTTCACAAAGATTCAAGGATTTTATTGAATCTCCAAGGATTTCAAGGGATTTCAAATATTTCTAGGGATTTGAAATTTCCTTTTAGAGAACTGTAAAGAATAAGTTTGATTTAAATTATATTCAAAGACTTTTGAATTATTTATACTTTTTAAAATAAATTTCTACATTTACCAAACATTCCGAGGAATTTTGAGGGATCTTTAATGGATTTCTAGAAATTTCACGTGACTTTAAAGAATTTGGTAGGAATTACAAA
Source organism: Andricus grossulariae (assembly GCA_011634705.1). Lineage (NCBI taxonomy): Eukaryota > Metazoa > Arthropoda > Insecta > Hymenoptera > Cynipidae > Andricus > Andricus grossulariae. The sequence goes on along the minus strand of JAABKJ010006187.1, from coordinate 10,971 downwards.
GATTTCAGGGGACTTCTAGAGTATTCTGGGAAATAAATCAAGATATTCCTTAGGACTCTACAGATTTCAAGCGATTTTAAGGTATTGGAAGGAAGTTCACATGATTTAAAGGATTTGATTGAATGTCCAAGGATATCAAGGGATTTCAAAGATTTGTAGGCATTCTAGCTTTTATCTAGTAAATTTTAATGAATAAGTTTATTTCAATTTATATTCAAAGGATTTCAAATGATTTATACTTCCCGAAAGAAATTAAATTTCATTGCAAAGGATTTGAACGGATTTCAACAATTCAAGGAGAGAATATTGAGATTTATAGGATCTTCAATTACTTTAAAGAGTTAGGAGAATCTTACCAATTTTAATGTATTTTAACAGATTTTAACTTATTCAAAGGATTTTAATGGACCTAAAAATATTTTCAAAGGTATCAAGAGAATTCAAAGCTTTTTTCTGTGTAAAGTTCATTTGGGCAGAATCGCTATTTTTATATACTTTCAGGTGTGTTTCGTTACCTTCATTGATAAATAATATTAATAATAAGAAAGATAAATTCTAATTCATGGAGTTCTAAATTAAGGAAAAAAAAATTGATGGTGGGAGAGTTTGTGAACTAGAGGATATAATTAACGCTTCCCTCGTTACTGTACGTAGAACCCCGGTTCAGGGGCGAACAACTCCTCGTATCCCTGGTAAAGTAATCGACTTTGGAGAACACATCAGAGTAAAGGGAAGATACATCAGCCAGTCTTTTTCCGGGCCACTCTAAGCTCATTAGTTTATCGTTTTGAGCTTTTTTCGGTTTATCAATCCACCTTGTCTACAACCAGTCTTGTTGATATTCGAGTTCGTATCCAAACTAAATCAAGCATCGTGTCCAGCTTAAACTAACCTTCGTGTCCAGTCCATTGTCATCGAAAGTTTCATTTATGTGGCCACCACTCGCCAGATTGCCTGTTTGGAGAATCGCAATCGGTACCAACAGCTTGAGGCCGTCCATTGAGTTAGCTTACAGCATACATCTAGGGCTATTCAGACGATCCTAGACGAGCCTTCCATTTGAAGAATTGAAGGTGAATATTTACTAAACAAATAACCATCTCTGTTGTTTACTTTACCCCGAATTATTACCAGTAACTTAACAGTCTCGTTCTTTTCAGAATGGACCGATATCAGGCCGAAAGTAGCAACACTAGTCGATCACTCTCACATCCATGTCTTCAGTTTACGAAACCTATATGATTAGTTTAATAAATATCTTTTACAAAAATCTCTACTCTCTTCTCTGGCTTGCGCTCGTCCCAGATCCATTACGGAAATTCAACTATTAGGTTAGAAATTAATGTATTCTGTTAAAACGTTGTCTATATAAAACAAAATCTTTTTGGTTGAAATTCATTCATTTTGTTCGGTAGAAAAATCAATATTTTAGTCGAAAATTCAACTAGTTTGTTAATTGGATTTTTGGATGACTTGTAGATAAATAAACGAAAAAAATTTCATCGGAAAAAAGTACGTTAGATAGGGGGTTGGAGGAGGGTCAAAGCTTATGGATCCTCACAAAGGGAGGTGCGTGGTTTAAAATTTCTGAAAAAAATATAAGTAAGGTTTAATTACGCAGGACCAGAAAATGTAAACCCTTGCAACACAGACCAGACAAGGCGAGTCTTATATTTTCGGGGTCGCTGAATTCGAATCCGTTGTCCGGTTGGTCCCATCAGGTCATGGGCAAGGTCAGTTCAAGGTCAAGCGTAAAACATTCATCGCTAACCAATTAAGGCAGTGTATCTATAAGTTTTTGGGGTCGCTGGATTCAAATCTGTTGTCCGTTTGATCCTACCAGGTGAAGGTCAAGGTCAATTGAAGGTCAAACCTACAAAGGTCATCGCCAACCAAATAAGTCAGGGTACGTATGGGTTTTAGGGGTCGCTGCATTCGAATCAGCTGTCAAGGTCAGTTCAAGGTCAAACTTACAAAATTCGTCGCTAACCAATTAAGTCACGGTAACTATAGGTTTTCGGGGTCGCTGAATTTAAATCCGTTGTCCGTTTGGTCCCATCAGTTCTGAGTCAAGGTGACTTCAAGGTCAATCTTACAAACTTATCGCTCATCAAATAAATCAGGGTATTCGTCGGTGTTTTGAATCAATGACTGACTTACGTAGGGTAGCGAGGGAGTCATGCTCGGTCATATCAAGGTCGACGAAAAGGAACAAGACAATTTATCACCGTTATTCTTAACTGTAAAATACCTTTTGTCCACTGAATCCGGGAGACGAGTCCCCGAGCCTATCCAATGGAGTACTCCTTTCGTGCCCAAAAAAAGGTTTTGGTTGTTTTAGAAAATTGGCACAGATGTAGCCTCGGAAGCTACGACCACGATCCTTCATCGAATAAATCGATCCCAAAGCGACCAGAGGTGATACGTCATCCGACTCGTCACTTCCCGCAACACCAGAAGACGATCGAGTCGGGAAATCACAGCACAAATAAAAGGAACTTAGAAAACCACAGACTTTCAATTAAAAGGAATCAGAAGACCTGAACTGTCTCGAAAAACCAGCACAATTGACCTTAATCGTTGCGACCACCGAAAAGTGGCCACACTCGCTTGCACCTTGATTGAAAACTGAGCAGAGCAGAAAACGGGTCCGAACCTGTCCAACAAACGAAGCCTCATGCTACTACCTGAGTTCCTACACAACGAAAAGGTAGTGCCCGACACTCAAAACAGAGGGAAAAATTTAAGGAGAATAAGAATTGGGCGGAGACCATGTTATGATCAATGAAAGCTGAAGGTGGATAAAAAGAGGAACAATAACATCAAAGAAATCATTAACAACTCGTTTCTTAACCAACAAGTTTGTTTTTGGTAATTTATGAAATTTGGAAAAAACAGAAATTTGTAAAATTCTTGTAAATTGACCCAAATTTTTCGTAAATTATGATAATTCATAGAAATTTGTGGAAATGTATGGAAATATATGTTCGCTTACGGACATTTATGGAAATGTATATTAATTCACAAATAACTTTTGATAAAAGTTCTGCTGGACGCAGACGCAGTAGCTCCGGCTATGATTTCTAAAATTTATAGAGATTTCTATATGAAATTTGTAAAAATTTGTTGAATTTTTTGGCCCTCCAGCGATGCAACTTTTTGCAGGGTTGTTTTTAGAAATACAGCGCATATCCACAATTTCTTATAGCCGCTTATTCTGCCTAGATTTAAAAGCGACTCAAAATTTAAAAAAAAAATAATACTTCATTCATCTAGACGTTTCTTTGTAAAATCAGAACATCTAACTCGAGCACTGCTAGCGATCGCACAATGTGCCAAAATCCAATAAAAGTGGCCATATTTTGATTTCTTCTCACAGCTGCACAACACTTAGTACCAGGGGAGTATGTGGAGTCGCTGATTTTAAATTCAATTTCAAAAGTTACAAATTTAAACGGTGAATCTAATGTAACGGCAAAAATGTTAAATTTGCACACGATTGTCTGAAACTGGCATAAAGAAAAAGGATCCGTATTATTTTCAACACGAATATTACAAATTCAGACAACATTACTTTTCAGTATATTTTACCAGAACTTCAGTTAAATCCACTGATTTTCCATGCATTTTACCTAGCCTCTAGTAAAATCTACTGAACTCGGCGTTGTCCATACACTTGTACGTTTTACTGAAATTTATGTAAGATCTACAGAAATTCAGTACATTTAACTGAACTTTTTTCAAAATCTCCTAAAATGTAATGTTGTCTACATCTGTACCGATCATGTTGTAAATTTTACAAATCCTTCTCCTGCGTGTGTTATGAGGGAAGTTCTAAATTCGCTGATTTCAAATTTTTGGGGTTCGTTGAAACAGTTCTTTAATAGAAATCCCTATATTGTATCTTACAGATGAAGCTGCTGGAATGACACACGCACTTCAAATATCAACATGGCCCGGAGAAATCCAGAACATTGGTCAAAGTTCTGGAAGTACACGTTAGTATATTATAATTCTTCAAACTAACCAAAAATTGTTTGGATTCGGCAAAAATCTAAATTTTATTTCTTAACCACCAATAAATTGTCCTCGATGAACGGCGTTGGACCCTGGTGAGCTTTGAAACAAGTTTCGAATATCAAATTGAAAAATTCATATTTTTATAGACAAACTAATTGCGCATTTTTCTTCTCTGGACAAAAATGTAATAGCTTTCCCCGTTTTCAAAATAAATCAAAACAACTCGTTTCTTCACCAACAAGTGTGTTTTTGGTAATTTATGAAATGCGTGAAAAACAGAAATGTGTAGAATTCACGGAAATTTATTAAAATTTGTCGTAATTTATGATAATTTATAGAAATTTGTGTAAATCTATGGGAATAGATGTTCGTTTACGGACATTTATGAAAATGTGTATTAATTCACAAACAACTTTAAACAAAAGTTCTGCTGGACGGACACGCAGTACCTCCGGCTATGATTTCTAAAATGTATAGAGATTTCTGTATAAAATTTGTAAAAATTTGTTGAATTTGTTGGCCCTCCAGCGATGCATCTTTTTGCAGGGTTGTTTTTAGAAATACAGTGCATATCCACAATTTCTTACCGGCGCTTATTCTGTCTAGATTTCGAAGCCACTCAAAAATATTTTTTTAAATAATACTGCATCCATCTAGATGTTTCTTTCTAAAGCCAGAACATCTAACTCAAGCACCGCTAGCGATCGCACTATGTGCCGAAATACAATAAAAGTGGCAATAATTCGATTTCCACTCACAGCTGCACAAAACTTGGCACCAGGGGAGTATTTGGAGTCGCTGATTTCAAATTTTATTTCAAAAGTTCCAAGTCTAAATGGTGAATCCAATATAACGGCAAAAATGTTGAATTACACGGTTGCCTGAAGCTGGCATGGAGAAAAAGGATCCATATTATTTTCAACACGAATATTATAAATTCAGACAACATTACTTTTCAGTATATTTTACCAGAACATCAGCTAAATCCACTGATTTTCTATGCATTATACCTAGCCTCTAGTAAAATCTGCTGAACTCGGCGTTGTCCATACACTTGCACATTTTACTGGAAGTCAGGTAAAATCTACAGAAAATCAGTACATTTAACTGAACTTCTGTTAAAATCTCCTCAAATGTCATGTTGTCTATATCTGTATCGATCATGTTATGAATTTCACAAATCCTTTTCCTGCTTGTGTTATGAGGGGAGTTTTAAAGTCGCTGATTTCAAACTTTTGGGGTTCGTTGAAACAATTCTGTAATAAAAATCCCTATATTGTATCTTACAGATGGAGGTGCTGGAATGACACATTCACATCAAATGGGAACATGGTCCGGAGAAATCCCGAACATTGATCAAAGTTCTGGAATTACACGTTAGTATATTATAATTCTTCAAACTAACCAAAAATTGTTTAGACTTGGCAAAAATCTAAATTTTATTTCTTAAACACCAATAAATTGTTCTCGAAGAACGGCGTTGGACCCTGGAGAGCTTTGAAACAAGTTTCGAATTTCAAAAAATTTCATATTTCTATAGACAAACCAATTGCGCATTTTTTGTCTTTGGAAAAAAATGTAATAGCTTTCCCCGTTTTTAAAATAAATCACAACAACTCGTTTCTTCAGGAACAAGTTTGTTTTTGGTAATTTATGAAATTTGTGAAAAACAGAAATGTGTAGAATTCGCGGAAATCTATTAAAATTTGTCGTAATTTATGATAATTTATAGAAATTTGCGGAAATCTATGGGAGTAGATGTTCGTTTACGGACATTTATGAAAATGTGTATTAATTCACAAACAACTTCAAACAAAAGTTCTGCTGGACGCACACGCAGTACCTCCGGCTATGATTTCTAAAATTTATAGAGATTTCTATGTAAAATTTGTAAAAATTTGTTGAATTTGTTGGCCCTCCAGCGATGCAACTTTTTGCAAGGTTGTTTTCAGAAATACAGTGCATATCCACAATTTCCTATCGGCGCTTATTCTGTCTAGATTTCGAAGCCACTCAAAAATATTTTTTAAAATAATACTGCATCCATCTAGATGTTTCTTTCTGAAGCCAGAACATCTAACTCAAGCAGCGCTTGCGATCGCACTATGTGCCGAAATACAATAAAAGTGGCAATAATTCGATTTTCACTCACAGCTGCACAAAACTTGGCACCAGGGGAGTATTTGGAGTCGCTGATTTCAAATTTAATTTTAAAAGTTCCAAGCCTAAATGGTGAATCCAATATAACGGCAAAAATGTTGAATTTGCACACGGTTGCCTGAAGCTGGCATGAAGAAAAAGGATCCGTATTATTTTCAACACGAATATTACAAATGCAGACAACATTACTCTTCAGTATATTTTAACAGAACTTCAGCTAAATCCACTGATTTTCTATGCATTATACCTAGCCTCTAGTAAAATCTACTGAACTCGGCGTTGTCCATACACTTGTACATTTTACTGGAAGTCAGGTAAAATCTACAGGAAATCAGTACATTTAACTGAACTTCTTTTAAAATCTCCTAAAATGTAATGTTGTGTACATCTGTATCGATCATGTTGTGAATTTCACAAATCCTTTTCCTGCGTGTGTTATGAGGGGAATTTCATAGTCGCTGATTTCAAATTGTTGGGGTTCGTTGAAACAATTCTGTAATAAAAATTCCTATATTGTATCTTACAGATGAAGCTGCTGGAATGACACACGCACCTCAAATATCAACATGGCCCGGAGAAATCCAGAACATTGGTCAAAGTTCTGGAATTATACGTTAGTATGTTATAATTCTTCAAACTAACCAAAAATTGTTTAGACTTGGCAAAAATCTAAATTTTATTTCTTAAACACCAATAAATTGTTCTCGAAGAACGGCGTTGGACCCTGGAGAGCTTTGAAACAAGTTTCGAATTTCAAAAAATTTCATATTTCTATAGACAAACCAATTGCGCATTTTTTGTCTTTGGAAAAAAATGTAATAGCTTTCCCCGTTTTTAAAATAAATCACAACAACTCGTTTCTTCAGGAACAAGTTTGTTTTTGGTAATTTATGAAATTTGTGAAAAACAGAAATGTGTAGAATTCGCGGAAATCTATTAAAATTTGTCGTAATTTATGATAATTCATAAAAATTTATTGAAATCTATGAGAATATGCGTTCATTTACGGAAATCTATGAAAATGAGTAGTCATTCACTGCTTAATTTAAGTAACAGTTCTGCTGGACAAATAGGAAGTACCTCCGGCTATCATTTCTAAAATTTGTAGAAATTTCTTAAATTTGTTGGCCCTTCAGCCTATAGGCGCTTATTCTGCGTAGATTTAAAAGACACTCGAAAATAATCTTCAAGAGAATACTGCATCCATCGCAGAGTAGGGTAAGGAGGGGCAGCGCCGACCGTTAGGGCAAAGGCGACTTTGCTTATAACATCGCTATTATTTAAGGATTTTAATTCTACTTTGCATTAAATAGATCTATTTTATTAAAGAGATAGTGTTACTTGCTAAAAGCTTGAAAATTGAAGTTGTAAAAGAAAAATTATTCTGAAAATAGTTTTGACAACGAAAGAATGGAAGATTCGCTGGCAGAAATATAAAGTTTTCAGCATTAATGTCAATACTTACAGTATGAAAATTTGTTATTCTGACAAATAAAACAATATCACATAATTTCATTATAATCATTGGACGTAATTCAAGTCCAAAGTATGTTAAATATCGTAAATAATCTGGTTGGTATCGTAGAAACCTTCGCCCGTAGTCCGTCTCCAGTGAATGTCAACAAATAAGAGGTTATATCACATCTATCTCTATTTTTATTAAAAATAACTTATGCTTATTGCTGGATATGTTTAAAGGTAATTTTTCCAGTATATAAAATACCACAGACGCGAACCATCATCTTTTCCCATGTTCAAATGTTTTGATTTTTATAAAAAGCTGCTGTCGGCTTTGCCCTGCGGTGTGGGGCAAATTCAACGAGATACAGCTTGTTAGAAATAGTTAAATCATTAAATCATTGTTTCATTCAGGTAACTAATACTTATAGAAATATTATATACAATAATGTAGGGCTCGAAATGAAAAAATGGATCAACTCTACATCTTATTAACTTCAAAAAAAGCATTGACTGTTAACTGGTCAGCGCTGCCCCTCCTTGCCCTATCTTCAAAGCCAGAAACCCCAACTGAAGCTCTGCTAGCAGCCATACAGTGGACCAGAATCCAATAAAAGTGGCAAACAATCGATTTTTCGTCGAATATATATCAAACTTGGTATAAGGCGGTTCTTAAATTGAAATAAGTTTGTCTGAAACTTGTAATGAGGGGAGTTTTTGTGTCGCAGACTTTAAAATTGACATGAAACAAATAGTTTGATTCTCCAAATATAATTACTTCATCGAAATTTGGTACCTTGGTTATTATTAACTGACTTTAGGGTTATATTTGAGCTCTCTTTAGTTTGGACCCATAACAAATTTTTCGGATTCATTAAAAAAATTCTTGAATAAAAATCCCTATATTATATTTTACAGATTCACGTACACCACGACCAGGCTCTTTAGCAGACATACAGATGCGGAGGCATATGCCACCAGTAGACCCTAATGTTCAAAATTATATTCATGCATGTAAGTATATAATCATTTTTTCAACTGAGAAAAAATTTCTGTGATTTAGAAAAAAAATCAAAATCGTTGGTCCATGAAGGCCTTCTGAATTTTGACTCAAAGAGTCGATATTCTTATAGAAAATTAAGATTTTATAGAAAAAAAAGTTATTTCTAATAAAATTTCATGAAAATTTACAAAATTCGTGGAAATGTATTGGAATTTGTGGAAATCGATGATAATTTATGAAAAAACTGTTGATCGCCAGCTCCCCAGGATTTTTTATCCTGCCTTTGCTTTTTTGTATTTCATTGGAAAATGTAGAAAAATTATAAAAATATGAAATTTCGTGATGACATGTAATTTGTAACAAATCCAATCAGTCCAGCTTATACTGTTGGTGAATTTAATCAGTCATAGCTCTATGTGTATATGTCACGAAAGAAATATGTAATCCAGGCATTATTAACTTTTTGTGAATCAAAGATTACAATTTCTTAAGGAATTTTCAGTATATAATTTTCACCCGATATCTTTTGATTTCGACGTCCCCAACCACCTTTTATTATGTCCGTCGGCCTTCCTAGAACTGCTGCCTATAAAAATCGGTTAACATTTGTTTTGTTAGTTTTTTTTTCGTATCTTGCGTGGTTTCACCGTGGTTTCGTGCGTCGTTTTGCGAAAAATTCTCATTTCATTTTCTTCTTTAATTTCGAATATGCTATGATTCTGAAAATTTTCTGTCTATAGAACTGCACTTTGATAATATCATCTTTACTATACCCTTGAGATGGTAAAATTTTCTGAATTGCTCAATAATTAAATTATGGGAAAAAACATTACTTCCATTCTCTAACAGGGCAAGGAAAGGTTGATTGATTGCCCGTAATTTTGACTACTGAAGACAACGAAATTCTGCTAGGGGTTCCCGAGCTAGAGCGTGGATCAGGGCAGGAAGAAGCTGAAGCTGTTTTTGAATGCCTTCAGGAATGGGGATTTACTCAACTTATACATGGAATTTGCTGGGATACGGATGCAGCTAACACTGGTGTGCGAAACGGTGCCTGTACTTTGCTGGACGAGAAAATTGAAAGGCATCTTTTATATTTCATGTGCAGACATCATATTCCAGAGATTCTCCTGTAGAGTGCATTTGAAGTAAAGTTTGGAAATGCAACAGGTTCATCCGTTCCTTTCTTCCAAAAATTTCAGGATGAGTGGGCCAGTTTAGATTCCCAGAACTACGAACCTGGAATAAACGACCCAAGGGAGATAGAGTCAATTGTCCAAATTTTCTGGAACTACGATTTTTGGACAGCAGTCTCCGTTGCACTCTCGAGCCCTGACATTGTTCTCCAAGACTTCGAGAAACGAACTATATTCGTGATCGAATACTCGGCTCCATTCGAATACGAAATCACTGCCAAGGAGGAAGAAAAGGAGGAGATGTATCAAGACCTTAAAAGGGAGATGTGAAGACTGTACCCAAAATATTCGGTACAAGTAATTGTCCTTGTCCTATATGTATATTTTCATCGACGTGACGTGTTTTCTCCAGGGCAGGAGTGGAGGAGGGGGGGGTGCTGATATTACAATATTTGCAATTACAAGCTTTTCTTTTACGCTTTTCAATACACTTCTTGTTTTAATAATAAGAAAACTTTTACAAGTCATTTAAAGACCTAGTCAATCCACCTATTCCTCATTATTCTATTCTTTGTTTTAGCCTCTAGTGTAAAAAAGCTTTTTTTCTGTCATTTAATTTTTTTTTAAGCATTGGGAAAAGAGCTAAAATAATTTAATTAGAACAACAAGATTATTCAAAAAATCATTTTTGTTGTGGTTGACTTATTATTTCTTCATACATAAAAAGGCGATGCCTTTTTATTTGTTAAATGCTAAATATAATTAAATGATAAATATAATTAATTAGTCCTGTTAACATTGCTGAACAATCACTTTTCTCTAGTTGAAAATTGGACAACAAGTGGGAAATTTGTTAATAAACTGCGTCTTTCTAACTCCATTCTATGAGAAAATTGCTAAAAACAATAATAAATTGTTGAAGCAAATTATGTGAACATCAAATTATTATCAGTATTGAGTGATCTTTCATGTGCTAGGAACAATCTTCATTGAAAAAACCACCAAAAGTCATGATTAGCGCGAAAAACTCGCAAAACCCATATTTTCAATTATGGGGTTTCCTTGGGACCCTTTAAAATAGACATGAACATTTCAAGAAAAGGACAAGAGTAAAATAAACGCGATTGGCATGAAACCTCTGCGCACAATATGCGGGAAAACACTGATGGACAAAGTCCGAAACGAGATAATCCT